>JARQZK010004794.1:0-14416 GCA_030704885.1 Cynegetis impunctata
TTATTTAAGTGGCCAAAACAAAACCCTGGAAATTATTTTTATGTGGGGGCGTGAATGCTATCTTAAACTTTTAGAATGATTTTTCTCTGAAATTTACATGGTAAATGTATCATAAGAAAATACACTTTTTCAAAGTTAGCTCTATTCGAGTAATTTTTTTTTACACTTTTTGACGTATCTATTGAAATTAAGTGGTGGGGGGTAATTCAATGTTTTTTTGAATAAACAGCTGTAACTTCTAAACTACTAAACGGATTTCAACAAAGTTGGCCTCGTTTGGAGAAGCATTTATTAGGTCATCGAATTCATCTTATCTGTCATATGTCAAATTTTTAGTGATGGCGCTTGAGCGCGTTTTTTGATATGATAATAGAAAATTGCTAATTTCTTTGAAAAATTGAATGCCATAATATGATTTTTTTCCGATAAAAATGAAGTGTAATGATACCAGAATAGGCAAGTGAAAATCGCATCTCGGTATCTAATTTCAAGCCTAAGATATCAAGGAAAGAAAATTTTGTCATCATAAATTTCTGAAATTCTGTATTTTTTCTAATTTATTAGTCTTTTTCCAAAAATCAATGATGAAATATCATATTTTTATGATTCTCAAATAATAAATAGTATCCTTAGTTCAAAATCTCTTCAAAAAACGTGTAGAAGCATAGTAAACAATGAAAATAATATGCAAGTGCAAGGTAGTCACAATATGAAGAGATCACAGATGAAAAACAAATGACTAAAATAAACTTGTCAACAAGTGACTGAGGACTGAAAATTTCCAAATTGCCTTTTACAAACGAGGAAGCTGTTGATATCACTGCTGAGGAAGCAGTTGAATCATATGATTGCGGTATATTTTGAATGTCTTCAAAATGCGGCATTGGCACAAATACTATACAGAGCTCAATATCCAAATTAGGCGAGCGGCGTACTCCAAAAACGAGCTCTTGTTAATGAAGAACCCATAACTTTTTGGTAACCGACAAAATTTGATACCAAAATGTTCGTTGCGAAAATATGGACAACTCATCTTGATGAAATTTTTAGACTGGAGTGGGGGAACATTGTGTTTTTTGAGAAAAACTGTTTTTTTTTCGAAAGTAATACGCGCGCGGATTACGATTCAACTCGCTGTCAATTCTTTCCACTTTTATATATTGAAATGAAACTTTTACGGTTTGATCGTGATATTAAGCACTTTCAAAAAATGTTTAGATTGATAACCAAAGTGTTTTTATGTTACGTAACTATATATATATATATATATATATATATATATATATATATATATATATATTATATATATATATATATATATATTATATATATATATAATATATATATATATATATATATATATATATATATATATAAATATATTAAATATATATATATATATATATATATATATATATATATATATATATATATATTTAACGAATAATCGGGTTTTTATTTTCGTCGAATAAAATATTCGAGGAAATTTTTTAAATGATGCTTACAATTAATAAGGTTTTGATTAATATAACTTTGAGAAATTTTTGCCAAAATTGCAAGAACTTGTGATGCATAGAACGAAATCTATAGCACTTCGAATATACTGCGCGCGATTGTCGTTTGAACGTACACTCGCTATTAATTATCCTCTCACTATCTATCGCTACTAATAATTCAAATTTTTATGTACCTATCTTCCTTAAAAAGTGGACGAATGTTTTAAACAAAATTTACAAACCTTTACTATCATAAATTTTTATTATTTTTATACCTTTTTTGTATAATAAAGTTATAGAGAAGTAGTATATACGAAGGTAAAGAAAAATAATATCATTTATTTGTTATTATTCATTGTCCATGGAACAAAATTCATTATTCAGCTCTGGATCATCACATGCATTTTCATCGCATTGGTTTTTACTCATATTGCAACATGATTCAGAACAAGAGCATATATCACAACAGTCAAATTCAGATGCAAAACATGGGCACACAATGTTCGTACAGGGTTTATTTCGGCTCTTTCATGAACAAACATATTTTAGCAGATATTCCATCGCAGTATTTCCTTCGAAATAATTTAGAAGTAACACTTCATCTTGTAGAATCCAACCATAGCTCGTTACTTCAAAAGATATCATTTCTGACAAAGTAGCTTGTTTCCACTCATTAATTTGCCACATAGATCTTAAAATATGTTGTTTTTATGCTGAGTCCGACGGGGGCAGTTTATCTATACGAGTATTTTTTTCAATGGCTAAACAATATCTAAGAGAATTCACAAAATACCTATCAGCTTTTGATTTTTTTGAGGGGTCATATGCTGAAGCTAGGAAATTACTAACAATCTTTATAGCTTGCTGTATCTGTAAATTTGTCAAATTTGAAAAAGTTCGTAAATCATTCTCACTCATTTGTTGCAAAGCAGCGTATGTTTTTTTCTTGCCAATGGAGAAGAAACTGGAAGTAGTATCACATCCACTTATAGCGTGAAGAGGCAGAAGTGAATCGGTGATGCTTGAACCCAGTTTGTTAGCCAAAATATGTATTGGTATGTATCTCCGTTGATTTAGTAAAGGAGTTACTGTCCCTGTATAAAACCATATTGAATGATGAAGTGTTACTTCCAAATTATTTCGAATGAAATACCGCCAAGGGATATCTGCTAAAATATTTTTGTTCATACAAGAGCCGAAATAAACCCTGTACAAAAATTGTGTGCCCATGTTTTGCATATGAATTAGACTGTTGTGATATATGCTCTTGTTCTGAATCATGTTGCAATATGAGTAAAAACCAATGCGATGAAAATGCATGTGATGATCTAGAGCTAAATAATGAATTTTGTTTCATGTCAATGAAAAATAACAAATAAATGATATTATTTTTCTTAACCTTTGTATATATTACTTTTTAATAATATGAAATATATAATTGTATGATAATTTTATTATACAAAAATTATAAAATAATGTATAAAAATAATAAAAAATTATGATAAAAAAGGTTTGTAAAATTTGTTTAAAACATTCATCCACTTTTTAAAGTTCTTGCAATTTTGCCAAAAACTTCTTGAAGCTATATTAATCAAAACCTCATTAATTGTAAGCATAATTCAAAAAATATTACCGATTATTCGTTAAATATATATATATATATATATATATATATATATATATATATATATATATATATATACATATATACTATATATATATATATATATATATATATATATATATATATATATATATATATAAATATATATATATATATATATATAAATATATATATATATGTATATATATATATATATATATATAAATATATATATATATATATATATATATATATATATATATATATATACATATATATATAACATTATATATATATATATATATATAAATATATATAATTATATATATATTAATATATATATATATATATATATATATATATATAGTGACGTAACATAAAAACAGGTCAACTTTGGTTATCAATCTAAACAGTTTTTAAAAGTGCTTAGTATCATGATCAAACCGTAAAAGTTTCATTTCAATATATAAAAGTGGAAAAAATTTATTTATTTTTTTTATTTATTTATTTATTTAATCAAACGGACCTAAAGAAATACAAAAAAAAATTTCAAATTTCAATTTAAAAATACAAAAAAAACATAAAACAACATTAATAATCAAATTCCTTCATAAATTAAACCGACAATTTCATAAGCACCTGCAAAAACGAGCCTGCTCCTATCGGTTGTGACTCGAAATATTTCTTAAGGAAAAAAATTGAGACTGCAAAAAGATCAACTTTACATTCATTCGCAAGTCTTTGAGATCTAATTAAGGGGCTGTTCATAAAATAATTAGTTTGGAGCAAAACTTAAGTTAAAAATTTCTGCAGATCTCAATAATGCGGACCTGCAATTAAGGCTTATTTTAGCTAACAAATATTTACTGTCAGTAAAGTTGTTTATCAACTTGAAAATAAGCATTACGTCAAAGTTTTCCCTCCGTGATTCCAAAGACCTCAAACTCATTTGCTCTTGGATCAAATAATAATTTTGAAACAAGGTTGGAAATCCTTGCTTGAATGCAACCCATTTCAAGAATTTTCTCTGAACTCTCTCGATATTATGTTTATGAACATAGTAAACCGGTGACCATACCACGGATGCGTACTCACACATACTTCTCACATTTGCGCAATAAACTGACTTAATTGCATCCAAATTGTTGAAATGATACATTGATCTTTTTATGAAACCAAGCATTTTAAAAGCTTTATTAGTAATGAATTGTATGTGAGAAATAAAATCCAGTTTCGGGTCGAAGTACACCCCCAAGTCCCTAATAACACTCGCGTCCCTCAAAATTCTTTGGTTCAAATGGTAATGGAAAGAATATGGTGACTTTACTCTTCCGAACCTCATCACTTGGCACTCTATGTTTAACTCCATTTCATGACATGTCAATTGACAGCGAGTTGAATCGTAATCCGCGCGCGTATTACTTTCGAAAAAAAAAACAGTTTTTTTCAAAAAACACAATGTTCCCCCACTCCAATCGAAAAATTTTATGAGAAATGTCCATATTTTCGCAACGAACAATTAGGTACCAAAATTTGTCGGTTACCAAAAAGTTATGGGTAGTTGTCATAATGTTGAGGGTACGCCGCTCGTCTAAATCGGCGTCTACGCGATGCAAGAATTTTTCAGCGTTTAGTGCGTAATTTGAATAATACTGGCAGCTTTCGACCTAAATTGCGGAGAAACGCGGCTAGAACACCGGAAGACGATATTGTTAATGTTTTAGCATACGTAGAATTGAATCCCCACGTTATTTAGTACGAGAGAAATGTCTGTAGCTTTGTTTATATCACGTTCTACTATTCTAAACATTTCAAGGGATAATAGGCAAGTTTTAATTTCACTAAAAATACTACAGTGCTACAAAACACTGTCACTATAAGAATAATTTTAATACTTGTTGACAAGTTTATTTTAGTCATTTGTTTTTCATCTATGGTCTCTTCATATTCTGACTACCATGCACTTGCATAATATTTTCATTGCTTAATATGCTCCTACACGTTTTTTGAAGATATTTTAAACTAAAAATACTATTTGAGAATCATAAAAATATGACATTTCATCATTGATTTTTGTAAAAAGACAAAGACAAATGAATTAGAATAAATACAGGAGTAATGCCGTCTTTTCAGAATTTTATGATGACTAAATTTTCTTTCTTCGATATCTAAGGCTTGAAATGAGATACCGAGATGCGATTTTCACTTGCGTATTTCTGCCATCACTGAAAATTTGAGATAAATGACAGATAAGATGGATTTGATGATCCAATAAATGCTTTTCTAAACGAGACCAACTTTGTTAAAATCCGTTCAGTAGTTTAGAAGTTACAGCTGTCTATCCAAAAATTATTGAATCACCCCCCACCACTTAATTTCAATAGATTCGTCAGAAAGTGTGAAACAAAAATTACTCGAATAGAGCTACTTTTGAAAAAGTGTATGTGTATCAGAGAAAAATCACTTCAAAAGTTTTAGATGACATTTACGCCCCTGGCGGACATCTTGCAAACATAAAAATAATTTTCAGGATTTTGTTTTTGCCACTTTAGTCATAAAATTTTTTACCGTTAGTCTCTACGACGAATAGTTTACGAGATACAGCACTTTGCATTTTTATCTGGCCACCCTGTACATCTGCATTTTTGTGAGATTAAGTTTGGTTTGTGAAGAGCATCAAAATTGTGTTTTATATCACAGTCTTTCAAAAGTTTTTTGTTTGTTCAAACAAAAAGTACTGAATACAGTACATACATTCTTCTAACTATTTCGAGTGAATGCAACTCTACAAGGGTCTTTTACTCTAAGGTTAAATATATTCCTGGGATTTTTTTTGTAGTATTCTCCCAATAGCACTCGATCCTCCCCAAAATATCAAACCGTACCTAACTCTCGACACTACATTAGCATGATTGGCAGTGATAGCTGCATTTACACCAACAGATCCAAAAACAACCTTCAAAGCACAACTATATCTAGCTACACTCATCAACATGAGCCTTCCAGTCCAGCCTTCTGTCAACATGGACTCCCAAGAACAATTTCTTCTCTAATGATTAGAGTGAAACTTATATTAATTGCGATTTGAAAAAAGTGTATATCGAATACAAAAAAGGTCTAAAAATCGAACACTGCGGAACACTTCTAGTTAATATCTTATCCTACGTTGAAAGATTACCATATTCATCCCTTTCAATTACCTGCTGAGTCCTTCTATTTAAATGAGAGCTGTTTAAATCTAATGCTACACCCGTTATGCCATATTGCTCCAAACATAGAATTTGATGATTAACACTGTCAAATGCTTCAGATAGATCGATGCACATAAGTATAGAATTTGGATCACTTCCTGTGAATTCTAATTTTCGTTTCTACCTTTATGGTATGATGTAACTTATACACATTTTCGTCCCTGTGTCCCTATTGCTGTCTGCCGTCATTTTTTCAGGTATCAAAGTGTCTGCCATTTTCATTATTTAATTCAAAATATAATTATCTGCTACCACACCAAGATTTAGCGCTCATGATATAACGTTTTTCAATTGATTCACATAGATTTTGCTGAAATATTCATTAATATAATTTAGTGTATGATAGAGTATTTCTCCAACACTTCATCAGATGAAACTTAATACAAAAATCTTGATAGCACAGATTATATAGATTGCTGTGATAAAACCGATAATAATAAGAAATAAAACTTGCACAAATTACATCAAATAATGAACATATTCAGCAGGAGGGTATGACTTAAGTTCATTCAATAATTTATAGAAATTTTTATATCAGTTAATCATTGATTGAGATTTTCCAACAATATATAAAACGTTTATCGGTAGAGTATATAAAAACTTCGGAAATACAATCAAAAAACATGAGCGTTTATTCGAAAAAAACTCCATCCCAGCAAGCTGCATTAGAAAAGCAGGTTCTTATACCGTATCAATTTAAAAATCTGTTTATTCAATTAAGATTTTTCCAAACTCAGACCAGCTTTAATAATTTTATTTATACAAAATTGCGCCATTTATCGTGCAAGCAAGATTTATTTTTTCTCTCGGGGAGTCAACTTAACAACCAATTAGTACCAAAGGCAATCCCAGCTAATATATCATATGAAACTATCTACTCACAAACTTTCAAGCCTATTGCTCTGAAATTGCACCCTTACAGTGTAAACAAGATTTATTTCTTTCTCTGGGGGGTTAACCTTAACCCCCAACCAATTCGTTCTAGAAGCAATTCCATCCAAGATATCATTCTGAACTATCTACTCACAAACTTTTGATCCTATTGCTCCAAAACTGTGCCCTCTATCGTTTGAACAAGATTAATTTTTTCCCCGGGGGCCATCCCCCCAACCAGTTTCTTCCAAAAGCAATTCCATCCATGATATCATATAACGCTATCTACTTACAAACTTCAACCCTATTGCTTCAAAAAATTGGGCCCTCGTGTGAAGAAGTTTAAAATACATAAGCACATACATAAATACGAACATAAATATATATATATATATATATATATATATATATATATATATATATATATATATATATATAAATATATATATATATATATATATATATATATATATATATATATATATATATATATATATATATATATATATATATATATATATATATATATATATAAATATATATATATATATATATATATATATATATATATATATATTTATATAAATATAAATATATATATATATATATATATATATATATATATATATATATATATATATATATATATATAATATATATATATATATATATATATATATATATATATATATATATATATGTATATATATTTATATATATATATATATATATATATATATATATGTATATATATATATATATATATATATATATATATATATATATATATATATATATATATATATATATATATATATATATATATATATTTATATATATATATATATATATTTATATATATATATATATATATATATATATGAAATCGAGTTTTTGATGCCAGGCATCAGAGAGTAGGTCATGAAACGAAAAACTATCTAGGTCCCAGGTCCAACTTTGCTAATCGCACCCATTTTAATAAGCAGGTTTTCAAAGTGAGAACCTGCTAAAACTAGATATTTCAATTATTCTAATAATTTATTGTTATATGAGAATCGTATACCGAATATAGGTTTCTTTATTTTATAAATGGGGTGAAGAATTAAAATGAGACAGTTGGAAAGTTCTACAAATGAATAGTACAAAGAATTTTTATTATGAACAAATACACCCAAATTGTTACAATCTGATCATACATCAATAATTGATGTCATTTGTGAAAGCTTTGTTGTAGAATTGCCTTCCCGTTAACTCATTATTCAATTCATTATTGTCATTGTGTATTATATACCACGATTATTTTTATTCAGTTCTATCTCAAGAAGCCACTGTATGGTGAAACGCTGCATCGTAGGTTCAATTAAAGTAAGCGATAAATCGTTATTATAAAACATGTATTTTCATAATAATAAATTATATATCAATGTATATATATATATATATATATATATATATATATATATTTATATATATATATTTATATATATATATATATATATATATATATATATATATATATATATATATATATATATATATATATATATATATATATATATATATATATATATATACAGGATGTTCCAGAATAACGTCAAAAAATTACAAGAGGTTATTCCTGAAGACATTTAAAGGAAAAAAGTTACTAGAAATAAAGGTCCGCAAATGCTTCATTACCAAAATACAGGATGTGGAAGTTTGAAAAAAAAATATAGTTTTTTTAAATATCTTCGAAACCACCAAACTATCGAAATTGATTTTGAAACATTGTTTTAGCTTCTCAAGCCCTATGCACTAGTATTTTAATTTCTTCCAAAACTGTTCAGGTGCAGAGAATACAGTGGTACCGTGAGGAACCACCACTGGCAAAAGAGATAAGCAATGAATTTGAAGTCTATTGAATAAATTTTGTCTCTTGCTTCACTTTGGTATTCTCAAACGTTTTCTTTTTGAAGAAATAAAAAAAAGTGAACACTTTTATTGTTTCTAAAAATACTAAATCTAATTTTTACATAAGTTCGGCATTGCGATAGCGAGTAGTCAAGGAAACCACATTTTTAATTTTTAAATACTTTTTCCATGAAAATGTTTTAAATTAATCATGCTTATTTATCTTGAGAACGCTTGCAAATATAGAATTGAAGCAGGAGACAAAATTAATTTCAAAAATTCCAAATATATTGTTCAGCATATTTTTATTTACCAATAATGACTTCCCTCAAAAATATGGTTAAATGAAACCCACGATACCCCCTATTCTCCGTTCCTTAACAGTTTTGGAAAAACTTCCAACAGCAGTTTATAGAGTTCAAGGAGCTATAACAAATTTTTAAAGTTCATTTTGATAGCTTTCGCAATTTAGAAGATATTGAAAAAATTACATTTTTTTTTCAAACTTCAACACCCTGTATTTCGATGAGGAAGCATTTGTGGACCTACATTCATAGGAACTTTTTTTATTTAAATGTCTCAAAGAATAACCCCTTGAAATTTTCTGACGTTATTCTGGAATACCCTATATATATATATATATATATATATATATATATATATATATATATATATATATATATATATAAAATATATATATATATATATATATATATATATATATATATATATATATATATATATATATATATATATAAATATATATATATATATATATATATATATATATATTTATATATATATATATATTTTTATATATATGTATATATGAATATTTATATTTATATTTATATATATATATATATATATATATATATATATATATATATATATATATATATATATATATATATATATAATCTTTTGATAATTATTAGCAATAACAGGCTGGTTGAATCTCAAAAAACTCAATTTTATCAAAAAGTTGACGCCTCACCACGACATTCGAAATTGAAATTTCTTTGACATTTATTGATTTGAAAGAATTGAATAAAACAGGGCTGCTTTGTATATGCTATTCAGTCTAATATTAATATTCAAAATTGTAATTATTAGATGGTAAGGGAAACCAAAGAAACCTTTACCTACGTAATGTTTGAAAATAATAATAATAGGGTACTATTTATCTAACAACAAAGAAATTAGTTATGGGAAAACATTAAAGAAGTGGAGTAGAATTATCGGTATAGTACGCTTATATGGAAGCAGCCGTTGACATGTGTTTCGGACTCTTTGGTCCTCATCAGAACGGCGTAGCTAAGTATTGGATTGAAAATTTGGAGATGAAAATAGTTTAATAAATAAAATCCTCTGTTATGGAAGAAAATCACTTATTTGTGGTTTATTGTTTGAACTCTCCGGTATGGGAGATTTGGTCAAACTTTGCCACGAAGGCGATTAATTCCATCCGAGAGATCTCAGAAAGAGTAAATTAATATTAAAAAAGAAAATTAGTTTTGGGAAAATATTAAACAAGTAAAGCAAAAATTATTGGTATAGTTCGTTTATATGGAAGTAGCCGTTTTTAATGAAATTTTTATAATAAAATCCTCTGTTATGGAAGAAAATCACTTATTTGTGGTTTTTTGTTTGAACTCTCCGGTATGGGAGATTTGGTCAAACTTTGCCACGGAGGCGATTAATTCCATCCGAGAGATCTCAGAAAGAATAAATTAACATTAAAAAAGAAAAATAGTTTTGGGAAATATTAAACAAGTAAAGCAAAAATTATCGGTATAGTTCGTTTATATGGAAGTAGCCGTTTTTAATGAAATTTTTTATTTATTTAGAATTTCAAATCTTTTAAAAAAAGGGGTACTTACAGTTTAAAACTCTCAGCTTAAGTTTAGGATCATTGCCATATTTTCAGCTTGCAATATTTAATTATTTATTCGAATTGTTGTTGCCTGTGATCTATTTTTAATCTTTTGATAATTATTAGCAATAACAGGCTGGTTGAATCTCAAAAAACTCAATTTTATCAAAAAGTTGACGCCTCACCACGACATTCGAAATTGAAATTTCTTTGACATTTATTGATTTGAAAGAATTGAATAAAACAGGGCTGCTTTGTATATGCTATTCAGTCTAATATTAATATTCAAAATTGTAATTATTAGATGGTAAGGGAAACCAAAGAAACCTTTACCTACGTAATGTTTGAAAATAATAATAATAGGGTACTATTTATCTAACAACAAAGAAATTAGTTATGGGAAAACATTAAAGAAGTGGAGTAGAATTATCGGTATAGTACGCTTATATGGAAGCAGCCGTTGACACGTGTTTCGGACTCTTTGGTCCTCATCAGAACGGCGTAGCTAAGTATTGGATAATAAACCACAAATAAGTGATTTTCTTCCATAACAGAGGATTTTATTATAAAAATTTCATTAAAAACGGCTACTTCCATATAAACGAACTATACCAATAATTTTTGCTTTACTTGTTTAATATTTTCCCAAAACTAATTTTCTTTTTTAATATTAATTTACTCTTTCTGAGATCTCTCGGATGGAATTAATCGCCTTCGTGGCAAAGTTTAACCAAATCTCCCATACCGGAGAGTTCAAACAATAAACCACAAATAAGTGATTTTCTTCCATAACAGAGGATTTTATTTATTAAACTATTTTCATCTCCAAATTTTCAATCCAATACTTAGCTACGCCGTTCTGATGAGGACCAAAGAGTCCGAAACACGTGTCAACGGCTGCTTCCATATAAGCGTACTATACCGATAATTCTACTCCACTTCTTTAATGTTTTCCCATAACTAATTTCTTTGTTGTTAGATAAATAGTACCCTATTATTATTATTTTCAAACATTACGTAGGTAAAGGTTACTTTGGTTTCCCTTACCATCTAATAATTACAATTTTGAATATTAATATTAGACTGAATAGCATATACAAAGCAGCCCTGTTTTATTCAATTCTTTCAAATCAATAAATGTCAAAGAAATTTCAATTTCGAATGTCGTGGTGAGGCGTCAACTTTTTGATAAAATTGAGTTTTTTGAGATTTAACCAGCCTGTTATTGCTAATAATTATCAAAAGATTAAAAATAGATCACACGCAACAACAATTCGAATAAATATATATATATATATATATATATATATATATATATATATATATATATATATATATATATATATATATATATATATATATATATCGTCTCGCGAAGCGAGAATGACAAAAATATAAATACGATGTGAAATTTATGTGAGAAAATTATGATTAATCAAAACCATCCGACGAAGCAAGTTTCATGATATTCTACGACATGGAGTTGGGAAGACATTAAGTTTATATGATTTTTGGAGGCGTTACAGCACGTAGATACCTAGAAATTCTTGAGGAAGTTATTCCAGAACTGCTCGAAAACATTCCATTTGCCAAATATGATGCTTTTTACTTACAGCAAGATGGTGCCCCAAGTCATTACTCTAGGCTCGCAAGGGCCTTTCTTGATAATAGCTCTCCACATATATGGATAGGTACCAACTGACCTATTACATGCTCTCCACGATCACCAGATCTCTCGATTTTGGATTTTTTTTTATGGGGCTATATGAAAAATGAAGTATATAAAACACTATATGAGGGTATTGCTGAACTTCGAGAGGAAATTCATTTCGCCTTTCGTAATCAGTGAATGAGAACAATGGTTCTTTAAAGGATATTCAAACAATTACAAAGATGTCCCAATTTTGCATTAGAGAAAATGGTCATCAATTTGAACATCACCTTTAGTTCTTTTTAAATTTTATTTTTTTGTGTTAGTTATATTGTTACTTTACGCTACAAAACTGTTGTGACAAAATTACTGTTGAAAAAAAGATCTATTGGAATTTTGTCATCAAAAGATACCTGTATACAAGGTATCCAATTATTCGTTAGTAAGATGTAACATACACTTGTTTATTATTGTTATCCATGGCCTACTATTGAATTATGTATTCAATTTGGAAAAATTGATATTTATTTGCGTGTTTCTGAGAAAGAGAGCATACTATTTTATATTTTTGAAAAGGTAAAAGGACCAATTTTATATTCTATAAATATATAGGGTATTGAATTTAAAAAACCATAAGTTTGCTTTATAACTCAAAAATAGTGAATATGTGAGAAATTTTTTTTCAAACAAAAATTGCCTAAATGGCCTTGACCTATGTCATCAGCCAACAATCTTTATTTTTTAATTTTTATTCTTCTTAGGTCTCATCGAGGATAGGAAACACAAAGTAAACAACGATTCTCACAGTTTTAAACCTAAAGCATTGATAAAATCAAACAGGACTTCATAGACATTCATGTTTTCAAGTGACATGAGGAAACTAAGATTGTAAGGCTGAAGAAATTTCAAAATTTTGTTCAGATTTGAATAAAGGACTTTTCTATGGTGGTGATAATTGCTGCATACTAACAACAATTGATCAACAGTACCTATTTCGCCACAAACGCATAAAAGAGATTCGTTAATACCTATTTTATTCAAAAAGAAGGACATAAAGCATGTCCAGTCCTCATTCGAGTGATAATACTAATAAATTTTTTTCGATTTTTCAAATTCCTAAACCATGGAGTGGATTGAACACATTTTTTTGGAAGAAGTCAGAATGATGACATCTCGTACCATTACCCACATGAATATGAGTTTGAATGAGAAAATTTAAAGACGTTAGAATATTTTTATGTATAAATGAGAAGGAACTATCTAAAGAAGAATTTTTCAATGAAAGGAGGGCGCGGATTGACTATCGGATAGAATTCTTTTTTTTTGGAATAATAATTCTTGCTGTTCTTGAATATAATAAAGTGCCATAGAATTAGCATATAGTTCGTCAAAAAAAATTGAATAATTTTTATGTAGAGTAAATTTAAGATATTTAAAAGATAGGGGATCGTAGACTGCGGCTCCTACAGCAGATGTTGATTTTGAGGCATCCGTATATAATTTATGGAACTCCGAAAATTTTGAATCAATCAGGCGTAATGAGAAAAATTATCTACACCACTGCATTCTACGAAAAAAAAATCCACAAGAATGTTATTTTACCTTTTCGATAAGTTGAAGGATGAATGCAACATTTTCAAAAATGCCCTGTATCGTAAAAACTAAAAGGGCTATTGAAATGTTATCAACAGCATCATCAGTTTTACGGAAAAGTAGCCTAGTGTCGCGAAAACCGCAACCCTATATTTCTAAAAATAACGAGATACCCCGAAAAAG
>JARQZK010004795.1:0-14337 GCA_030704885.1 Cynegetis impunctata
TTCTACAGTCGCTGGTATGATCCCAGTGTGTGTTCAATTCTTTCACGGTGCACAGCATAGCGGCTTCATCAGTATATGGTGAGGTGTTTCTGGACGTTCCTTGCAGAATCTGCAGGTTGCTGTCCCCTTTAAACCTAAGCTTCCTTAGGTGTTCTTTGAGTCTGCAATGCCCCGTAAGAAAATCCTGTGATTGTCTTTAGACTAGTTTTGCTGAGGTTAATCATGTTGTCTTTTCGATCTTGCTCGGTTTAACTTTCCGAGGAGATCTTTCGCCTGCCTCAGTCCTGGAAGTCTTTTTGCCAGTATGTGTTGCTCTCATTGCTTCTTCAGCTTTATTGAGTTCTTCCTTGGAAGAAGTAAGATTTTCCAAGTCCCGCAGAAGGCTCTGGCCCGATTAGTGGCGTTGACGCACCTTTCGTGCCAGGGTGTCTGCTTGTTCATTACCCTTCACTCCGACGTGCCCCGGCACCCAGAGGAGGATCACTTTGTTGTTCCTGCCCAGATCGTTTAGTTTGTCTAGGCATTCCCAAACCATCTTTGAGTTGATGTTATAAAGAGCTCAACGCTTTGATGGCTGCTTGGCTATCGGAGAGGATCGCAATTTCCTTGTTTCCGGTATTTACTATCGAGGTTGAACTGAATGCACCTTTCTATGGCGGTGAATTTCCGGCTTGAAAAATATTAGGGAACTGGCCCATGGGTTTGAGTATTTGGTAACGAGGCCCAACGCCTCCTGCTCCAGTTCCTTCGTGAGTTTTAGACCCGTCAGTATACCACAATATGGTATCCTTCTCCAGTGCTCGAATGGATTCTATGCTCCATTCCTTCTTGATATTTAGTTCCGTTCGAAATAATTTCTTGAAACTAAATTTCCTGGGTAATATTCGGTCAGTTGGGAGGGTCAGCAAGGTGTGCACTTCCGGTAAGGGTTGAGTCCCTTGTACCGTAATGCAGCACTTTGAGTCAACTTTAGCCGAACTGAGGTTTGCTTCCAAGCAGTTCTCCTCACCATGATGTGGAGAGGAGTGAGGTCCAGAACTACCTCTAGTGCTGCTGTTGGAGTCGATCTCATTGCTCCTGTTATACAAAGACATGCTAGTCTTTGCACTTTCTCCAAGGATTTCTTTGCTGTGGTGAGTTCGGTTCTGCCATACCACACTACTGCTCCGTAGGTGATCATAGGTCTCACTATCATGGTGTACATCCATCGCAGTATTGATGGGTTACAGCCCCAAGTTTTTCCTACGATGTTCCTGCACACCATCAGTGATGATTTTGCCTTGTTAACGATCTTTTCTACGTGCATGTTCAAGAGTAGTTTTGAGTCTAGGGTGAGCCCTAGATACTTCACAACTTGCTGCCATTCTAAGTCTGCTCCGTCGAGACGAATAGTCCTTAAGTGCTGAAGCTTTGTTCTTCTAGTGAAGGGTACCACTGTGGTTTTTGATGCGTTAATTCTCAATCCCACCGAGAGGCACCACCTTCTGGTAGTCTCTAGCTCCCTTTCTATGAGGTCGCAGAGGGTTCCTTCGAATTTACCTCTGGCCATGATGACTATGTCGTCAGCATAGCCGAGGCAAGTGACTCCGTTCCCGGTCAGTGTTTCGAGTAATTCGTCCACTACAAGACTCCACATCGAATTCAAGGATACGGAACATTTTTCTTATTCAAAATTAACGTTTTTTTTCGATAAACTGACCAAAAAATATTCAACAGTTTTGAAAACTGGACAGATACTTCAAAAAAATATACCACATTTATACAGTTTTATAAATGTGACCGGAACGTGCTCATTTATAATTTTTTCAATTCGTGGTCATTTTTTCGGGCAAGATGATCTCGAAATAATTACAAAAGTTTTGAAACTTGGTTGCAAATTCAAAAAATAACTATTCTGATGCATTTGCAAATTTGCAACCTTGTACGCGGTCTGCAACTTCATGCAATTTGCAGAAATATGATATTTTTGCAAATTGCATAATGTTCCGGACCGCGTACAAGGTTGCAAATTTGCAAATGCATCAGAATAGATGTTTTCTAAATTTGCAACCAAGTTTCAAAACTTTTGTAATTATTTCGAGACCATCTTGCTCGAAAAAATTACCACGAATTAAAAAAATTGTTAATAAACTTGTTCCGGTCAACGTAAAAGGTTGCAAATACAACTGTTTGGTATATTTTTCCGAAGTATCTATCAAGATTACAGATCTTTCGAAATTTTTTCTGGTCAGTTCATCAAAGAAAAACGTTAATTTTGAATTTCAAAAATGTTCCGTACCGATAAATTGGTTGCAAATTTGATACGTGATATGAAATAATATATTTAATACAACTCCAAGTTTCCAGAATTTTTGGAAATTTTTTCACAAGCATAAGGCAAAATGTTCCGGACTTCTCTATGTAGGAATTTTTGTTAAATTTTTTGATTTTCAATATCTAACTGACTGGCCTATAACCCATACAGAACATAGGAAAGGTAATACCTTTATAAGAGAAAATCATTTTTATTGAGTTCTGAACTCAATCTACCCGATGTAGGTCATATGACCGAAATTTAAATAGCAGTATATGATTTGTAACTCTTTTGTGATAATAAATATACTAAAATAAGCTTTTGTTGTGTTCAACCTGATAAATTATCACTTAGTAACGATGGCTTTCATCAACTATATACTTAAAATTTACTGTATTATACATTGAACAACAAAACGGTACCGATTTTCGATATTTCCATACGAATGTCCGAATATCAGAAAATTTAGTATCCACAAACTCATTCAGTGTGAGAACTAAGAAACCTTGAATAAACCCGACATTTCGCGGTGAGGAAAAAAGTCGTATAATTACCAGTTCGCACTGAACGGTAACATTTTATTACATCACAGCCGTCAACGGCAAAATGTTCCGTTAATAGATACACGTTTTCCATATTAACAACTAATCAATCAAACAGATATCGCTCAAAGAAACGTAATTAGCTATTTATCTAATTACGAACATATTTTCTGTCATATTTGATTATGCAAATTTTAAAGGACATAACACCGAAGTATTATATTATTATGAGAGCGTGGAATGCTTTCTATATGATCTGATTTGATGGACTGCATAATAATGGAATTATAGTAATAATGCGTAATTCGATCGTATAATTATCATAATATTGAATGATGGATTTAGATATTTCTTTATAATGTATTGTTGACGTGAATTGTGAATTTCGATATTCAATTAATTGGTATCTTTATTCATAGTATTCATTTGAAATTCATTTTATTTGAATTTCTTCCATTTAACATATCACTATTTGAACAAATTAATGGGATTTTGTTAATTACTGATTTACATGTTGAACCATGAAATTAGCGATAAATTCTCGTTTTATTTTGCCTATTGAAATAAATACAGACTGAAAAAAATAATAAGTTGTGAATACCGAAAGATAACTATATTATACCAAGCGTTGTGGTCAATCACTACATTTATTAAATATTACCACTACAAAATAGTATGATCCAAACAATAATAAATACTGAAGCTTAAAGCATCAAGTACTTCTCCCGTTTGGTTATTATTTACCACTACAAACAAGTAACTCCCACTTGTCGATTTGTTCTCATTTATCGGTGCCATGGAATACTACATAACAAAATAAGGGTATTACCTAGCATTTATATGACAATGTATACTACTACCTTTCTATTTTTGTCCATAATTCTATGGTTATTATTTATCTGCACTGATATAATATCAGAGATTTTTGCTGGTTCATTATAACTTCACTAAATGAGTATTGCATACGTACTATGTTGTTTTTCGGAAACAGAACCAATTTTAATTATGTAATAAAAGTAAGACAATATTTACAGGCTGGATTATTCAACTTTAGTAATCAATAAATAAGGAGTTTTGAAATTAATTCATTCGATAATCTGACCTGTCCCAAAGATTTAGAACTTCCCTCAAGGTTCATAATTGTACTTCAGTCAGTTACTTGCTTCTTCAAGTTGTTTATCAACTTTTTCTGAAAAATACAAAAGACTAAGGTTTCCACACAATTCTACACAAATAAGGTGTTGACTTTTCAATAATATGCAGTTAGTTATAAATTTAATATGGAAAATTCAAGTCATATGGGCATATACTTACATAAGTATATCTAGTTGATTAGGTTAATCAAATTTGAAAGAATTAGGAGATACCCACTATGTCAGACAAACATACGTGCGATTATGGATTTAGCCTTTAAGTAGGTACTGAATGCCTTTAGTGCCATTCCAAATTCGCTATGAAACAGAGTATGACTTACCGTTGATTACAGATATTAAAATATCCAAATTCCATTGAATCAGTAAGCTTACCATTCTAGGTATCTATTCGTAAACATTGAACTTCAACTTGGAACAGTAGTGCAAAATTAAAACAATAAGAATGGGTGCACAAATCACGAACGGCAATACGGAAAACAATAATGATAAAAACGGCGACACATCGGAAGCTGAAGCGTCGCGTGATTGTTACTTCGGAATCTTTCGGCTTTTTTACTACTCTTTGTAGTAGTAAATCTTTACTTCACAGGAAGTAATCTCATACGTGCTATCATTTGTAGTGCTAAATAGAAATTGTAAATAAGCTATATTCACCCTGAACCTAATACCACTACAGGTAAGATATTTAATAATTACATGTTATTGAACATTTCAACTGATGAAGTAGTCAATAATAATTGAAGCTATCATCTTTTGGATGTGGTATGTAATATATTTGTCGTGATATTGAGCACTCATAAAAGTAGTATGACTGACATGTTGATTGTTCAATGAAACTTAATCGACGTAACCATTCATTTGGTAAACAGAAAATCTTTTCTTTTTCTCAGTGCAACATGGCTTCGTTTTCGCAGTTCTTATGCCCGATTTCACCAACTAATTCCTAAAGTAAGGCAATATTTAAATCGGATTTAGGAATTCCTAAGTGCAATTTGCGTTTCACCACGCATTAAGTAATGCCTAAGAACGATATGAATTACCTAACGTTAGGTCTGCCTAGAGTATTTAGGAAATGCTTAACCTCAATTTTATATAATAAAATTATTATATTCTTATCATTTTTTCGCTTCTTACTATCCTTTGTCAAATTTACAGTCTAGTATTACACAGTGGTACCAATTATATGTAAAAAACTTTCCAAATCAAATTTTTAACAAGGTATTTCTCAACTAAGAATTTCTAAGGTTGGTGAAGTCCAATTAAGGTAAGTATCGGATTTAGGTATTTCCTATCGTAGGAATTACTTAGTTAGGAACTTCCTTACATCTCGTTGGTAAAATCGGGCATATGTCGTATTTCTACTGAAAATGGTAGACTCTTGTAGCGTATCGCTAACAAAAGTCAGGTGCGTGAGTTTTTTTATCCGTTGTATACGTTCTAGACCACGATTTTCGAAATTTGTTTGATGTCTGATATATAAATAAAATATATTAAATTGAATTGGCATTTACTTGGTGGAAGTTCATATTCATAACTTTATAAGGAAATAAAAAGAAACTAACTATTCACAGGTTGAATTAAAAATCTATTGACAAAACGCGTTTCGTCATAACAATGACTTCATCTCATACTAACTTATGGTATTACAAAACAATCTATTTATACGAAAAATTGAATATAACAGAGGTGTTCCTAGAGAAACTGAATGACAATAAGCAATTCATTCAAAGTAATTGGTAGGTACATTGAACAGATTAAGGAGAGGAGAAGGGTTTACTTCAATCTGGTCATTATCTAGGTTTCCGGAATTTTTATATTTATTGATGTATAGGGATTCCCAACAGTTGCTTTTGTGGTTTTATATTATAATTGTGATAGGTATGGTTTTCTTGAATAAGATGTTATGACGAAACGCTCGTTACTCAATAGATTTTTAATTCAATCTGTGAAATGTTGTTTTTTTATAGTCCTTCATAAAGCTATAAATATAATATAATATAATATATAAATATATATATATATATATATATATATATATATATATATATATATATATATATATATATATATATATATATATATATATATATATATATACCTATATAAAACAAGCAAAATTATCGGCCTAGCCCGCATATGTCGAAGCAGCCGTTGACACGTGTTTCGGACTCTTTGGTCCTCATCAGAACGGCGTAGCCAAGTATGCGATGGAAAACCTGGAAATGGAACAGCAACAACAAGCAGAATCCCTTGCTTCGGAAGACAATCACACATTTGTGGTACATTGTTCGAACTCTCCGGTTTGGGAGATTTGGTCAAACTCTGACCACGGAGGCTATTAATGCCATCCGTGAGATCCCGGACCGTGGAAATAAACTACAAAGAAGAAATTTATCGCGGGGAAATAGTATATAAAACAAGCAAATTTATCGGCCTAGCCCGCATATGTCGAGTATATACCTATATAATATATATTATATATATATATATATATATATATATATATATATATATATATTATATATATATAATATATATATATATATATATATATATATATATATATATATATATATAATATTATATATATATATATATATATACATATATATATATATATATATATATATATATATATATATATATATATATATACTTTTTTATGGTTTATGTAGATGTCTACATCTTCAGCGGCTCCCATCTACTAAATGTGCTGAAACTTTGAAACTACTTTCCCTTTTTGTGATTTGTCCGAGCTAGCTGAGAGATTTGAGAAATTGGTTATACATATATTGGTTCTAGTTAGTTATCAGAAATAACAACAAGATATAAAATTAAGGAATTTACTGCTTTCTTATCATTTACAAAAACTTATCTGATCATTTATTCAATCTTCTATCGACGTTTTGTCAATTATACTCTAGGTGGATTGTACTCTGTTGATTGCCCAGTCCCCAAGCTTGTAAGTTTTCGTCCCTAGTTGTTTTGTGGTTCTAGTTGAGGTTATCTTGTAGCTTCAGTTAACTTTTCTTTGTGGTTCTAGCCAACGTGGTGTTTAGCTCCAGCCAAGGTTAACTTTTAAACTCCAGCCAAGGTTATCTTGTAAACTCCAGCCAAGGTGACTGAAATAATTCGGGGCAAATCAACATACAAGCTCAAACCTAAAATCTCCCAAGAATCTCTGTAGGGTATCGATGGCCAATTCAAATTAACATTTAGATTTATCTCAAGCAAAGATGCAAAGAAAGACAGTATGTTCCAACATTAAACTGAACATAAGATATGACCACGTGAAATTTGCCATCGTTAACCTACAAAAGTCTTGTGTTAAATTGAGAGAGTGAAATAAGCAAATAAATTAAAAATATTTTAAATTAAGAAATGTGAGATGATTATTTCAATATCGAAAGATAAATAATTTAATATAGATAAATAAAAAAATGAAATGGCGGAAAATGAAACAAGGAATCAATTCAGATTCTCAAGATAATGCATTTATACGAAATAATTAGATTTCTTCTCATAACTTACCGTCTATCAGACGCCACAGATACTTAATAATTTTAATAAACTTTAATAAAATATTCGTTTAATAGATATGGAATTTTATTTGACTCTTAACGATGCTGTATCTTCAACGGACACCTACCAAAAGAGAGAGATGTTATACGTGCACGTGCAAATTCGACGCTATCTCGATATTCTCTTCGTACGCATGTCATTGATTCATAGGTAAAACAAAAGTGAGGCATAATTTGACAGCGTGAATCACGGTACCTCGATGCAGAATTCAGTGGCGGCGGTTAAGCGGAAAATTTACAAGTTACAACTTGGTACCTATATGGGATTGTTTTCGAGGCATAATGAAACTATCAAATTTGAGGTGAATTTCTTCAATTGTCGCCATTTTTATGTGGATATATATTGTTTTTTCAGAATTTCGCAGAGACTATTCCATCTGAATCGCATCTCGACCTGCTTCGCTATAAGTACGCGATGCACTTCCCGAATATATTTTTTTTATGAAAATAAATATTCTATAATTTTTATTACGGTTTGCTATTAAAGCGTGGTTCTTCTGTATGCGATTCCCTTTGCGAATTTATATTTTTCGCGAATAAAGGAAATTGTTTTATCCAATTTCTAATCTAGCTTGCTATATAATAGCGTGATTTTCCAAACCAATATCACCAAATATGTTTTGGGTTACAAGTGACTTGTTCAAATATCTATTATATCTATTAATCATAGTTGCAATTTCTAATTAAATTATTTTAACAGCTTGATAGATATGCCATCTTTGTATGTGTCGGTTATTGATTCTTACAACATTGATAATTTCTATAGATTACACTTAGCCGCACTCATAAAATGTTGATTTTCATTTAAAAGCGTAATAGGTGAGAGGTATCGTTAACCCAGTTTTACTAAATATTTTGTGTTGAATACCAGACACAATTACATAAATTACCAACGCTTGAGAGTAACGAAATAAAAAATAAATAATTAATTGAGGAAATGGTAATGAAATAATCAGTCGCATTTAAAAAAATCTCACGTGAGATTAGGGGTAGGGGAAAGCGGGTCGAGCAAAATCTCACATCTCACCAAGGAAAGAGCGGGATTCGAAAAATCAACAAAATTCTCTTAAGTAATTAATGGATGGCCCCTTAGTAATTGGTTTGTGGCAAAAAAAAGCACAAATTTTTGGTATTTAACCCTTTCTGGCCCAAATTATTTTTTTGTGGAAAAAATATTATGTATGGTTTGATAATGGTTTATTAGAGATACTTGAAGAAAATGAAACAATTTTCAAGATAAAAAAACACAAGGATTATCCTGCAGGATGTGGTCACTCCACATAACCAATAGGAACATACAACCAAACAATATAACCTATTTTGCGTAATATAACAAGAAACAGTTTTTGTCATGTTTCAAACACAATTCTACTTTGCACGCTGAACATTTCTTACAAATCATAGAACTCATCTGCATGAAGATTTTCTAAATATTCAGCTATTGGGTTCCCAACCCTCCCGGATTGCCCGGATGACTCCGGTAATAATGGTCAACCTCCCGACTTCCCGGGGTGACTAATTTCCACAGTTTCTTTAAAATTATACGCAACCGCGCTCTACTAATCAAACTTTGATTTTTAAAGATTATGATTTTGTGGTAAAAAACTGTCAAATATTAGAAGCAGAGTATATATAAATTAAAAATAAATAAATGATTTCTTCAAACCCCTCCCTACTAAACTCCTTAAAAAATCTCCCGTGTTGGTCCTTTCGAAAATTGGCAGCTCTATTTAGTAGGTAGGACCTCCAAACTTGCTTCCTCAGAACTAAAATAAGATAACACGATTACGTAAGTGCCCAGTGGTCACTTCAGGAGACCTCAACAAAATTAGTAATTTCGAAAGAAAGGAAACATTTATGTTCAATATATTCATGAAAACGCATAAGTAAGATATAAGTAAATAACTTTGGAGCCATTTTTCCACCATTCATAAATAAAAATAACAAATTCACACAGTTTCAGCAGATCCTCTGAGTAGTGCCCAACTATAGTAAACAAATGCACGTTATACGCGCTTCGACTTATTTGGCCTGTCTTCGATGATCACGTCAAATTTTGCTATATTAGACAACCCACAAAACACACTGGCATACTGAAATAGCCAACGAACAGTTTTACTCATGACTAACAATCTGTGGTCTTCCTAGCTAACCATTTGCCCTGAAAGGGATAAGTTCATATATGATATATATATATATATATATATATATATATATATATATATATATATATATATATATAAGTATATATATCTATATATATATATAAATATAAATATATATATATATATATATATATATAAATATATATATATATATATATATATATATATATATTCATACAATATCACATCAATAATATATCTCCAATAGAAATCCGAACAGAAGCCAACAATAGCAAAACCGAAAAAAAATCTACAAATTGCTATTTGATATGGAACTGTATAGTATGAAGAAATACAGCTGCTGTAAGGCAACAAACAGGAACAAAATGATTGTTCAGATTTGAAAAAACATTATAGGTACATCCCAAACTCAATTTAAAATGACATAGTTAATAATGAAAAATCTGTGAAGAGATTTAAATTCCATCAAATATTTTATAGTCCGACTTCAAACCTAGCAGAGAAATTGGGATTTTCCCTAACTCGACACAATTGATCGATATTATTCATATTTCACAAGTAAGATGACAGAAAGTTATTAGGTACATGAAAGGATTCTCTGTCATAAGTTTGTTCGACTTTTCGGATGCCCAGAAAATTGGAAAACTTTGGGGAAACGTATACAAAACTTTAAGCGGCGATTCTGACGTGAAATGTAATATCAATTTTGATACCAATTTTAATCCCAATTGATGAACTGTTTTTATTTTCGGTATTCTGGTACATATATATATATATATATATATATATATATATATATATATATATATATTTATATATATATATATATATATATATATATATATATATATATATATATATATATATATATATATATATATATATATATATATATATATATATATATATATATATATATATATATATATATATATATATATATATATATATATATATATATATATATATATATATATATATATATAGATATATATATATATATATATATATATATATATATATATATATATATATATATATATATATATATATATATATATATATATATATATATATATGTGTGAACGTGTCATGGCAGATTCTACTCACTCGATTTTTCATTTCTTTGATGAAATATATGTCATATATTGTCATATATTTCATCAAAGAAAAGAAAAAATGAGTGAGTACAATCTGCCATGACACGTTCAAAAAGGACGGATTGAGAAATTCACAAGAAATACTGCTACAAAATTCCTACCCTATCAGTATGGTTAAAAAACTAATAGGTATATACATCAGGAAAAAATAGTCATGATAATACTAAAGAGCAGAAAACAGAGAAAGTAATAAATAAAATATTATATGTATCTCTTACTAACATAAGGAACTTAACTTAAAAAATCAAAAATATATTCAAGGAAGAAAATGTTAAACTAACTACATATAAACAAAAAACGGTAAAAAACTTATATAATAAACTTAAAGACCCAATTCCAAATCCATTAAAAAACGATATTATAGTGTATCAAATAAATTGCCAGGACTCTGATGGAGTAGGTATATATTGGGCAAACATCACAATGGATGAAAAGCAAACTGGCATGACATAAATGAATATGTAAAGATATTAAAAACAGAATACAACTACCACAAAAGACTAATACATGGAATGATTCAAATCAGAAAATGTGAAAACACTTTAAACAGGAAGAGTGACACACAAAACTTGAGCAATATACATACATATATATATATATATATATATATATATATATATATATATATATATATATATATATATATATATATATATATATAGCTATATACTAGATACCGGACAGGAGATAACACGATAAAGAACAAATATATTGAGTACAAGAAATTCGACAGCTGATATGAAGTGAAAGAGAAGAAAAGTCAAACAATTAGTTAACCTCAATGTGGACATTCAAACATTCAAATACTACTTTAGAAATTTAAATTATTTATGATATGATTATTGTGAAATTGCTGATCTATTTAAATGATTTTAAACCTCAAATCTCGGTAATGAGAGATAATTATGTTTATTTGTGTTGATGTTAATTTAGTAAAAATGTTGTGTTTTGGATTCCCTGAAGAAGCAATAAAATAAAATTGCGAAAGCTTTGAAAAGAATAAAGAGTAAATTCGTTTAGTCACTCCAAACTGAGTCATTAGACCCTTGTATAGTGAAATATTGCCAACCTACAGACTCTTAAAATACATAATATATATATATATATATATATATATATATATATATATATATATATATATATATATATATATATATATATATATATATATATATATATATATATATATATATATATATATATATAGGGTATTTCATATTGATGTACAAATATTTCAGGGAGTAATTTCCTGGATGATTTTAAGAAAAAAACTTCATATGAACGTATGTCCTGAACGTCATAATTTTCGAGCTACAGGGTGTTGAAGTTTTAATAAAAAAAATTCTTTTCATAATAACTGTGATACTGTTTTGGTTTTTTTTTGTGAAACTTGGTACATTTTGATGAAGAAACTTTTTTTTTTAAATTTACTAGTGGCTACTAGTAAATTTCCAGATGGGAAGGTTTTTCTGAAAATACACAGGCACACTTAGAGAAAAAAATAATCTGTTTCATGCATCGTATCAGAAACCGTGCCTCGGACGAAGGAAAAACAAGGGACAGAAGTTTTTGAGAAACAAAAGGCATTCTTGAAATTAGTTTTCAATTTAAAATCAAACAGTGGCGTACCACTTTTTTTGTTGAAAATGTTGAAGTCATGTCCCGCACGAACGCCACTGGTAGAAATTAAAAAAAAGTTTCTTCATCAAAAAGTACCTTTTTCTACATGCACGCAATATACCAAGTTTCATGAAGAAAACTGAAACGGTACCACATATATTCCGAAAAGAATTTTTTTTATTAAAACTTCAACACCTTGTAGCTCGAAAATGATGACGTTCAAGACATATGTTCATATGAAGTTTTTTTCTTAAAATCGTCAAGAAAATCACCTACTGAAATATTTGTACATCATTATAAAACACCCTGTATATGCATTTATATTATATTATTTTTTTTTTGTGTTTGCTTCTTCAGCAGCTCCAAAAAAGAGTATATATCAAAAGACTTTCCGAGGTAAGCAAAAGGAAAGTATATATTGGAAAAATCACAATTATTTTCCGGAATACATATAATATTCTTTGAAATACAGATCCGTATATAATAATATATGCAATAATTGAAGAGTTTCGCCCATTGAGGAATAATCTCAAAAGCATTTAATCATGAAAATTTAATAAATTACAGTCGAATTTCCACTACTAGTATTGATAATTGTTTCATATCTCATATCGTGCTATGATTATTATTTGCGAAGAAAAAACTATGAGATTAACGAATTTTCAATGAAGTGAAAAAAAAACTGAAAGTATTAATCTTGTTTTGGTTTGTCCTAGTGCACACATGGAACACGCTAACTATTGGCTGCTCCCATACCAAACCGTGACCAGAACCAGCCAACCACCAACCGCGTCTATGTGCCAAAAATTGCATTCACACGTTGTCGTATTAGGTATGACATTTCCAAACATCTCTTTCATTAAAACGTCCATTATTTAGATTTATGTTCACCCCCCGTTGATGTTTTGAAGCTCGCCCGTCCGCTGCCAACTGCCAAAAAGAACGCGGTGATAAAACGTTCTTTTTTACTTTGTATGAATTGTACTTAGGTTTTGAAAATGATACGTTGGCACCCTGTGGAGTTTCGACAATGGACGCGTAGCTGAAACGTAGCAGGATGGGATCTCTGTGTTTAATGGACATCGCTTTACATCTGTCTCAATTTGGGGTACAATATGGGGGACCGGTGGTTGACGAACCCCGTGTTTTACTGGCATGGCGGTGAGGTAATAAAGTTATACATGGTTACATATGCCCCGGTATGAGAGAGAATTAGAAGGACGTACTAGAACGAGCGTGTAAATTGACGTATTGGCGTAGTGCTGTTTGTGAGTTATTACTCGTCGAACACTATGCAGCCTAACTTAAATTAATAAGGAAGGCACACTAATTATTATTGAATTAATACAGCGATGATAAAGTTTTGTATATCGTTTATTTTCCTCTTCTTACAACTGTGTTCTGTTCGAATGGTGAATAGTGACTGGTCTACATTACTGAATTTTACAAACTAAGAACTATATAAATTTATGGTCTGCCTTTCGAGGCCGAGTAGGTACCTAATAGAGATACTGCCTGTCGACAAACAATTCTTTGAGAGGGTGCAAGATCTGCTTTCACTGTTTGAATTTTTATTGAAAAATTTATTGTACCTAGGAAAATGTATATCTCGAGGTTGAAATCCCCGGAACCATAAATATAACTAACAAACATTGGTTTCTACGAATTCTTAAAAGGCAACTGAACATACCGCGCGCCTTGAACGTACTACGTTCAAATGTTGAATTATAATATGAATTTGATGAGCTACAAGCTATTCATACATGTACATCTGAACGACTTGCTATCCTTCTAAATCTATTCTACTATAAACTAATTGATACCTAAAATTAATATTTACAATATACAATAATTACAATAT
>JARQZK010004796.1:0-14247 GCA_030704885.1 Cynegetis impunctata
AAATGGCAACCTACAATTTTTTGTCGCCTTTTTCGGTTTCAACATAAGAAAATAAAAGATACTTTTATATTGCTCTTTCAATTTCGAAAATATTTACGGTTTTCGAGATTTTTTGCATTTTTGATTTTTTTTTTTCAATTCTGGTCACTCAGAATATTTGAAATTATAAAGTTGTGCCAAGTCCAATTGAAATTTATTTTTGGTCAAATATTCTACATTGGTAAATATCTCAAACGATATATCTGAAATCAACCTGCGATATACAGGGTATGAAAAATCGCTTGCCACATAATGTACAGAATCTTCCTTATTTCAAATGGAACACCCTGTATATTATAGATCCAGAAGAAGCGCTAAGAAAAGCTCTATAAATAACATGAAGTATTCCCTATGGTTAAGTTTACTAGTTTTCCTTAAAACAGCGAAAAATGGCAAATATTCAAATTTCTTCGCTATAATCTCAATGAACGACTTTTTCCAAAAATAACCTGTTGGTAGATAAACAAGTTGTGAATTACACCACAAAATATACATTGTATATTCAAAATAATTTCAATTATCTTCAAATTTGAGCAATAATCTTTCGATTTAAAACACCCTTTCAGCGAATAAAATATTTATTGGAAATCGGGTAGTCTGGCAAATGACGGATCAAAATATTTGCCTTCAAATAAGTATTGAAATCTTTAGTGATTCGTTAAGTTGAACTTTCGATATAATTTAACAATATTCTGATGAAGTCATATCGAAATTTCTACTTAACGAATCACTAAAGATTTCAATTAGGCTAGGCATATTAGGATTTTCAAACACAAGATTTGCTATAACTTTGATTTTCTCACCGTTTATGTTCTTTGGGTCGCTGAATACGAATTTGAAGTTTGCTGGCAAAAATTTTGGCCGGGACATTGATTTTTGTGCACTTTTTGATCAAATTTTGGCACTTTTTTCAGTTTTCGGCCTATATCTCAAAAAGGAATTATTTTTTTGACAAACTCATTCCATACAAAATTGAAGCAGACAAAATTTTCTGCATTTCTTATAGGAAATATTTTGTTGTAAGGCTAACCGTTTTGCCGTTAGAACGCGCTGAAAAATTACCTTATGTCCGTATCTAGTGACATTCACCGTTTACGCGAAAATCGACCTTGCTGTGATACTCAACTGTTGAAACCATTTATTTATTACATTATAAATAACGTTTTTCTGTTTGGAAGACTCGCCCAGCGATTCTTATACTTGTTGTTTTTGTAGTATATATAATTTTATTTTAAATTCAAATTATTACTATAGACTATTTTACACAGTGTATTATAGTATAGGTAAGTGAACAAATTTTAAACTTATCTTTTTCTTTGAGTGCATTTATGATCCAAAAATTTACATCTACACTCTGAAATGTCTAAATTTCAGCTACTTTTTTTTGTGATATGCGTCATTCAATATTCTCTCTTCTATATTTTTGAGAAAAACCACAGTCTGCTTATTCTTTGAAAAGGTGAACGGTATGTCATCGCCATACTTTCCTTGAAGCTTTCACTGTCCTTTGATCTGGTTTGTACTGTTCTTTTGTTTGGGCCATCAGTTCTTCCATTGAGAACTGACACTCATCATCACTTTTTTCCATGCATGTATATATATGCTGCATAACTACATCAATTGTCTTAGCACATGGTCCACGTCTTTTCTGTTGCCCGTCTGTGTATGGTGTTCGTTTTCCAATAAGTTCTAATCGGCACTTTTTATGATATTGTACCTCATATGTAACCAAATCAGGTATATGGTAAATTTGGCGAAAAACCCCAAAATCATCATCACGATCTCGTGCGTCCTTCATTACACTTTGTCTCAAACCACCAGCTAAATCGACTACCTGTTACACAACATTTCGCAAAGCAGGAGTTGTTTTGGCTTCTGCCGCTAAAAAATGTTTGGCAATTGATAATCCACCTATAAAGCAGTTTGTTCTGAACGTGCATTCGAGAACTGTTGATCTGGTTTCTCTGGGTTTATGGGTCTCCACTAATTCCTTTTGTCTCTTAATGTGTGCGAGAATGGCTCGCTCATATGTGTATATTTTTCCACACTTATCGTGCATTCTGATAGATGTTTTAAAATTTTCCCTCGTTCTGTAAACTCTGATTTTGCAAACTCTTCATTTTATGGGGTATTTTTCTGAAGTGAGAAATGAATAGACAGAAAGCATTAAATTTGACTATACCAGTTCTCGACTCCTCTCAATTTGTCTCACATTGTCTTTCCAATCTATCACCCTCGGTATTTTCCTTAGAGTAAGTTTTTACATTCATATGGCTTCACAATTTTACTTGAAACTAACATTGTTATGAAAAACTCCAGAACTTTCATAATAACCCGTGTTCTAATTTGTTTTTGAAGAGCCATGTTTTGACATTACCACATAAGCTCAGTTTCTATGTCAGATCCCGATGACTGAATATCAGTGTGGGGATCATGCCGGAGGAGGATCCTGACTCTCAACAATAAAAGGGCTCCGCAACAATTTTTGTTTCTTTACTATACATTTCCAAAATTTGATGGCACACTTTAAGAATTTCGCAGTACACAAAAATACCGCGGCACAGTGATTGAGAATCACTGGGTGAATCTCAAAAAAAAAATACGTTATTTATGAGAAATCTACTGTTATATAATATAAATTGTATAATCTAATAAATTGTTTCAACAGTTAAGTATCACAGCAATGTCGATTTTCGCGTAAACGGTGAATGTCAATAGATATGGAAAATTGGCGATTTTTCGGCGCACTCTAGCGGCAAAACATTAGCCTTACAAAAAAACGTTTCGTATAAGAAATGTAGGCAATTTTGTCTGCTTTAATTTTGTATGGAATGAGTTTGTCAAAAAAATAACTCCTTTTTGAGATATATGCCGAAAACTGAAAAAAGTGCCAAAATTTGGTCAAAAAGTGCCCAAAAATCAAAGTTCCGGCCAAAATTTTTGCCAGTAAACTTCAAATTCGTATTCAGCGACCCAAAAAACATAATGGGTGAGAAAATCAAAACTATAGCAAAATTTGTTTCTGAGCCCTCATTTTTTTGCTAATATGCCTAGCCTAAATACTTATTTGATGGCAAATATTTTGATCTGTCATTTGCCAGACTACCCGATTTCCAATAAATATTTTATTCGCTGAAAGGTTGATTTAGATCGAAAGAATGTGGCTCAAATTTTGAGATTATTGGTTGAGGTTATTTTTGAAAAAAGTCGTTCATTGAGATTATAGGAAAGAAATTTGAATATTTGCCATTTTTCGCTGTTTTAAGGAAAACTAGTAAACTTAACCATAGGGAATATTTCATGACATTTATAGAGCTTTTCTCAGCGCTTCTTCTGGATCTATAATATACAGGGTGTTTCATTTGAAATGAGGAAGATTCTGTACATTTTTATTTACAATATGTGGCAAGCGATTTTTCATACCCTGTATATCGCAGGTTGATTTCAGATATATCGTTTGAGAGAGTTACCAATGTACAATATTTGACCAGAAATAAATTTCAATGAGTGACCAAAATTGAAAAAAAAAATCAAAAATGCAAAAAATCTCGAAAGCGGTAAATATTTTGTGTTCGAAATGAAGACTCAATATAAAGTATCTTTAATTTTTCTATTGTAAGAAACCGAAAAGGCGACAGAAAATATATATATATATATATATATATATATATATATATATTATATATATATATATATATATTATATATATATATATATATATGTATATATATTATATATATATATATATATAGATATATATATATATATATATTATATATATATATATATGTGTATATATATATATATATATATAATATATATATATATTAATATATAATATATTATATTATATAGGACATATTTTGGTTCAATATTTTTTGAAGTTGAAAAATTACATACTTATTTGCATCTTCAGATACTCTAGAACCCAAACGAGCTAAGTTAAAAAAAACACTTTTCACCCAATTTTTAACAGCTATTCTTTCATAAAAATATGTAGGTACCTACTTTTTTTCCCAAAAATTTGTCACTAAACTCTTTTAATGAAAAACCCCGCACGGAATACATGGGCTTTTGGTTTTCCGCGGAATTTGATGAAACTCGGGTATGTCCTTTTTATTTATTTTTTAACTGACGTTTAGTTAATATTATTAAAAAGCTATTCAAAAGCTAAGAAAGTCAAAACAGGTTTCCTCAGTCTCAGGGTGAGTTCAGGTTGAGGCTCGGAGCACTCGGAGAGCGCACTATTTTCGTTTTTCTGGAATTTTTGGACCTCGGAGTATATTAAGTTCGATCGGAGTTATTAAACTGTACCAAACCAAACACACTAGAGTGTTTTTGGAGCTCCAATAATAACAGAAAAGCGAAAACAGTGCGCGCTCCGAGTGCTCCGAGCGTCAACCCGAACTAACCCTTAAACTATTCGGGTCGTCAAAGATGCAAATGTGTGTGATTTTTTTAGCTGAGGTACATATCTCAGAAACAATTTAACCAAAACAAGTTATGTAGACCTTTATGTCTTGAAATTTATGTAAAATCCAAATGTATAATAATATACGGTATGTATTTTTGGAATTCTGGACTTCCATAGTCTATAAAAATATATCTGAAACAAAAATAAAAAAAAAGAAAATTTGATTAGTAAATGGCAAGTAAAGAAAATAGCTGAAAAATTAAATTCAATTAATTAGTAGTATTGAATGAATATTCAATATAACCGTAATCCTCAAAGTAGGATTGAATATCCTACTAATTCATTGAATTTAATTTTTTCATGACATTGGAAGTCCAGAATTCCACAAATACAAAAGAAACATTGTCGAAACCATTCAAAATATACGGTATGTTTTTTTATTTACTCAAAAATGCAATGTTTAATTATTTTTCTGTTTTACCAGTCAGCAGAAAAAAGCTATAAGTTTTACAGCCGTATTCACCCTCTGTCGCAAACTTTTTAATAGGCTCTGTTGAGTGCGTGAAGGCGGCTACGCACCTAGCTGTCTACTTGATAAGTATGCTGACACAAGCTTTTTGAACAATTATACATGAATGTGTGTATGGTAAAATACAGCAGAAGTCTTTGCGAGTTTTACCATGGTGAATACGGCTGTTAGTTTGCCGATCGAAGATAGCAATAGTGCAAACTTAGTCACACCCTGTATATATTATGACTATATACTACTAATAACTACCCGCTATTAATTTAAAATGGATAACGTAAAACCTAAGTACAATTTACACTGCTTATTTTCAAAGGATATTACGAGAGATATACCTATCTGAATATTTATCACGATTTTTGCATAGGTACTTTGATAAAAACTATAGGAAACATGACAAATAACGGTTTAACTGTTTAATTTGTAAAATTGTAAAAAATGTTCGCTCGAAAGATCGAGAGAAACGAGAAATTCTCGACGAGAAAGGGGCTTTCTCTCGTCTCGTCTCGAATTTTTTTTTTAGATGAAATATCTCTCTCGTCTCGTCGAGACGGGACGAGTACGAGATTTCCATCGATTGTGATAAACAAATTAACATTTCTAACAATAACCGTCTAGGGTAGGTGTGTATATTTCGATGCTTCATGAACTCTTATAACCAGCTCCGCTAGGAGGTTTGTTTGATTAGTTTCAAATAAATGTCGTAGTTCACTTAAATATATATATATATATATATATATATATATATATATATATATATATATATATATATATATATATATATAAACGAAGAAAGGGAATTGTCGGGTATTGCAGTCAGGAACAAAAGAACTGTGGTAAACTCTTTTTTTCAGTTCAAGCTTTCGAAATATTTTATTTTCTCTTCATCAGGAACACTGGTATAAACAAAGAAAACGAAAATTACAATCAGTTACATGCTATAAAACATCAAGTACTTACGAAAAGTGAGGTTGCAAAAGAAGCCGGCAACATTCACATCAACACAACTTTTTACAAATTACATATCAACAAAAGGTGGCCAAGGACAGGACTCAACATTATGGACGATAATTTATTTACATTATGTATAAAAATAGAAAACCGTTGAATCTCTTTAGTTCAAATGAGAACATGTCTGCTAAATAAAAACAAATGATGAACTCGAAGATTGAAATTTGACAATACCAAAGAATGACAGTGTTGACATTTGACGTGGAAACCCAACAAGGAGAAATTTTACTATTGTGTTGATGCCAACTGACTTGAACACAAAACAAAAGGAACTCTCTGGAAAAGGGAGATTTGATACTGATGAATATTATTCTGAAAATTGATTTTGTTTATTGAGGTGTAGCAAATATGTATAGATGACATTCAGTCCCTCTATATCCTTCCTTGAATTAAGGGACGTCGAGTCTTTAAAGATATTGGTCATCTCCAAAAATACTCTTTTATGTAAGTTATTTGAAGTATCTAATATTCTCACTTCATCATATAGAAAATTATGATCTGCTTCTATGGTGTGTTTAGCCAGGGTACAACATTTTTTGTTGTTTCTGATGTCATTTTTTTGCGAAGTGATTCGGTCTTTGAGCAACCTGCCTGTTTGTCCAATATATCTCTAACTACAATTACCACAAGGTATGGAATATACTACATTTGACCTATGTAACAATTTCTCTTTGTCCTTCAGTTTAGAAAAGAGGTTTTTAATTGTTGAACAATTTTTAAAGGAAAGTTTTATGTTAGGAAACTGTTTGAAAATGTTCTTGAGTTGGATAGATGAACTGCCTAAATGTGGTAGGGAAAAACATTTTAAGGGGATGTTTTTGGAGATGACCAATATCTTTAAAGACTCGACGTCCCTTAATTCAAGGAAGGACATAGAGATACGGACTGAATGTCATCTATACATATTTGCTACACCTCAATAAACAAAATCAATTTTCAGAATAATATTCATCAGTATCAAATCTCCCTTTTCCAGAGAGTTCCTTTTGTTTTGTGTTCAAGTCAGTTGGCATCAACACAATAGTAAAATTTCTCCTTGTTGGGTTTCCACGTCAAATGTCAACACTGTCATTCTTTGGTATTGTCAAATTTCAATCTTCGAGTTCATCATTTGTTTTTATTTAGCAGACATGTTCTCATTTGAACTAAAGAGATTCAACGGTTTTCTATTTTTATACATAATGTAAATAAATTATCGTCCAAAATGTTGAGTCCTGTCCTTGGCCACCTTTTGTTGATATGTAATTTGTAAAAAGTTGTGTTGATGTGAATGTTGCCGGCTTCTTTTGCAACCTCACTTTTCGTAAGTACTTGATGTTTTATAGCATGTAACTGATTGTAATTTTCGTTTTCTTTGTTTATACCAGTGTTCCTGATGAAGAGAAAATAAAATATTTAGAAAGCATGAACTAAAAAAAATAGTTTACCACAGTTTTTTTTTTCCTTACTGCAATACCCGACAATTCACTTTCTTTTTTTATATATATATATATATATATATATATATATATATATATATATATATATATATAAACTCTTTTTTTCAGTTCAAGCTTTCGAGATATTTTATTTTCTCTTCATCAGGAACACTGGTATAAACAAAGAAAACGAAAATTACAATCAGTTACATGCTATAAAACATCAAGTACTTACGAAAAGTGAGGTTGCAAAAAGAAGCCCGCAACATTCACATCAACACAACTTTTTACAAATTACATATCAACAAAAGGTGGCCAAGGACAGGACTCAACATTATGGACGATAATTTATTTACATTAAAAATAGAAAACCGTTGAATCTCTTTAGTTCAAATGAGAACATGTCTGCTAAATAAAAACAAATGATGAACTCGAAGATTGAAATTTGACAATACCGAAGAATGACAGTGTTGACATTTGACGTGGAAACCCAACAAGGAGAAATTTTACTATTGTGTTGATGCCAACTGACTTGAACACAAAACAAAAGGAACTCTCTGGAAAAGGGAGATTTGATACTGATGAATATTATTCTGAAAATTGATTTTGTTTATTGAGGTGTAGCAAATATGTATAGATGACATTCAGTCCCTCTATGTCCTTCCTTGAATTAAGGGACGTCGAGTCTTTAAAGATATTGGTCATCTCCAAAAACATCCCCTTAAAATGTTTTTCCCTACCACATTTAGGCAGTTCATCTATCCAACTCAAGACCATTTCAAACAGTTTTCCTAACATAAAACTTTCCTTTAAAAATTGTTCAACAATTAAAAACCTCTTTTCTAAACTGAAGGACAAAGAGAAATTGTTACATAGGTCAAATGTAGTATATTCCATACCTTGTGGTAATTGTAGTTAGAGATATATTGGACAAACAGGCAGGTTGCTCAAAGACCGAATCACTTCGCAAAAAAATGACATCAGAAACAACAAAAAATGTTGTACCCTGGCTAAACACACCATAGAAGCAGATCATAATTTTCTATATGATGAAGTGAGAATATTAGATACTTCAAATAACTTACATAAAAGAGTATTTTTGGAGATGACCAATATCTTTAAAGACTCGACGTCCCTTAATTCAAGGAAGGATATAGAGGGACTGAATGTCATCTATACATATTTGCTACACCTCAATAAACAAAATCAATTTTCAGAATAATATTCATCAGTATCAAATCTCCCTTTTCCAGAGAGTTCCTTTTGTTTTGTGTTCAAGTCAGTTGGCATCAACACAATAGTAAAATTTCTCCTTGTTGGGTTTCCACGTCAAATGTCAACACTGTCATTCTTTGGTATTGTCAAATTTCAATCTTCGAGTTCATCATTTGTTTTTATTTAGCAGACATGTTCTCATTTGAACTAAAGAGATTCAACGGTTTTCTATTTTTAATGTAAATAAATTATCGTCCATAATGTTGAGTCCTGTCCTTGGCCACCTTTTGTTGATATGGTATTTGTAAAAAGTTGTGTTGATGTGAATGTTGCCGGCTTCTTTTGCAACCTCACTTTTCGTAAGTACTTGATGTTTTATAGCATGTAACTGATTGTAATTTTCGTTTTCTTTGTTTATACCAGTGTTCCTGATGAAGAGAAAATAAAATATCTCGAAAGCTTGAACTGAAAAAAAGAGTTTACCACAGTTCTTTTGTTCCTGACTGCAATACCCGACAATTCCCTTTCTTCGTTTCGTAACTTTCCAGTCGAGCTAATCTTCTCTAGTATATATATATATATATATATATATATATATATATATATATATATATATATATATATATATATACGAATGTAAACTGAAACAAATGTTAAAACTACTTAGAATAGGTACAGGTAAAATCTCTTGACCATGTTTTATCTAGTATGGTAATACACCTCCCGATTAACATGGAAGATAGTTTCTGCACAAAACTGTGTAAATATAAATATTGGATTTTGCTAATCACAAAAAAGTAAAGTCGAGTAAAACGAAAATAACCTCAAAATCTTAGAAAACTTGTATTTATAATACGAGGGCAATTCAGAAACTAACCTCCGGTTGATTGAAAAAAATACACCAAGTTAAGTAAAAATATTTTAATATATACATCTTACAACTACATCTTTGCACTATTTATCGACATATTCTCCATAACGATTGAGGCTCTTATCGTATCACTTCACAAGCTTTGAAATTCCTTCTGCATAAAAATCACCCGCTTTGTGCCTTGAGCCAGCCTGTGACCGCATCTTTGAGCTCTTCGTCGTCATCAAACCGCTGGGAGACCCGAGCCATTTCTTCATATGCATCAAGAGGTGATAATCGCTTTGGCGCCAGATCTGGGCTGTAAGGTAGATGGTTGAAAACGTCCCACTTGAAGGACTCAAGAAGGGCTGTTGTTCTGCGAGCAGAGTGAGGACGGGCGTTATCGTGCAAAAAAACGATACGGAAGTCAGCATACCACGGCGTTTGTTCTGTAATAGCCCGTCGTAATGTTTTTTAGTGTTTCACAGTACACGTCTTGATTAATGGTCGTCCCACGTTCCATGAATTCAACCAACAACACCCCTTTGGCATCCCAAAACACCGTTGCCATCAGTTTTCTGGCCGGGCTTTTTTTTTGGTTTGGTAGGCGAATCTGAATGTGCCCACATCTTTGATTGTTCTTTTGTCTCAGGGTTCACGTACTTAATTATCCAGGTTTTCGTCACCGGTCACGATACTGTTTAACAATGGTTCTCCTTCGTCCTCATAACGTGACAGAAAGTCTAATGCAGAGGTCATTCTTTGAGTTTTGTGGTGGTCGGTAAGAATTTTGGGCACCCATCGTGCACAGAACTTACGGTAGCCCAATCTTGCTGTCACTATCTCGTACAAAAGAGTCTTAGAAATCTGTGGAAAAATCAGTAGACAACTCCGCCATTGTGAAACGTCGATTTTCACGAACTTTTGCATCAATACTGTCTGAACGAGTTCGTCAGTCACCAAGGATGGTCTACCACTCCTCTCTTCATCATGAACGTTTTCTCGTCCACTTTTAAATAAACGTACCCATTCACGGACAACTCCTTCACTCATAACTTTTGGTCCGTACACGGCACAAAGCTCACGATGAATAGCTGCTGCAGAGTATCCTTTGGCTGTAAAAAACCTTATAACAGCACGCACTTCACATTTGGCGGGATTTTCTATTGCAGCACACATTTCAAACTGCCACAAAAACTAAACTAGCGCAGGTACGATGTTCACTCGACTACGGCTTGATGCCGACTGACCTGCTGAGCGTGTGAATGCACAGATGGCGCGCTACTCCCCCCACTACCCGCACTGTGACGAATCGGAGGTTAGTTTCTGAATTGCCCTCGTAGCTTATAAAACATCAAACATATGAATGTAATATAACACAGATATAATTTATTTTACATGAGGAACACAGAACAAATATTCCTTAAAAATTAATATTATATTATAAGTTTAATCACTGTTATCACTTTCATGTAGGTACTATCACTCTTTTCTTTCTGATATGTATGATGCTATTTTCATCACAAATGGAGTCTTCATTTTTATTATTGTCTTTTTTACTTGGAAGGTCTAATATTTGAATTTCATTTTGTAAAGAAATCATTTTTTATTTCATTTTACTTCAATCAACGTAAACTATATAAAAAGATGGAAGAAAAACAATAAATTTGGAAAATTAAAAAAAAGTAAACTTGCATAATATAAGCTTTGCTAACCATTAACGGTCGTTTTTTGGTGAAAATTTCGCCCGTGCATACTTCGGAGACGGGTATTTTCCGACGCCGGCAACAAACCGTCATACTTGCGACGCTCTATTAATCCCGAATGTCCTAAATCCCGAAACAATTTTAGTATCAAATTTTGTTCTATTACTTCAGCTGCTAATAATAAATCATTCAATTTGGTACAGATTTATGTTATTTTAGATTTGTACACTTCTTCTCTATATAAACTTCAATAATGCCAAATCTCACACCTCTCTGTGCTCGCAATATGCTCATAAAACTCGTGAGCAGTAGAGCTCCATCACTAAGGTAATATTTTGCGCGCGAAATGCATCGCATCGGGATGCGATTCTATGGAATATTGAATGAAAAATCACGCTTAAATAGCAAATCGAATCGAAAAGTTGAAAATTATTTATTTTATTGAAAAACTAACAAAGGAACGTACCTCTACATTAACTCAATCCACGTACCAAATTTCAACACTCTATTTAAAAAAAAAATAGAATGCATCGTGACTGATAGCGAAGAGGTGATTTCATCGGAACAACCTCCGCGCGGGGAAGTTCAAATGAGGAAAATGGTTGAAACTACCCAAAGGCACTTCCTCAACATTTACTCGATCTACGTACCAAGTTTGAACCTTATAACTCAATTTTCAGAAGCTGGTGAGCTTGGCAAATTTTCAAAACCCACGAAAAACCAAGAAATATCTACGTAAAAATGGCGGCTGTTGGAAAAATTCAACCTAATTTTGATAGTTTCAATGAAAACAATCCCAGATAAAAATATTTCCGCTCATTTGGTGTGATACGAACAACTGGATATTTAAATAAGCACCGGGAAGGATATTTACATTAGAAATATCTACGTAAAAATGGCGGCATTTGCAGAAATTTACCCAAATTTTGATACTTTCCTTCTGCAACGGAAGCAATCCCAGTTACCAAATTTCAGCTCATTCTACTCGATGGGAGCCGCTGCAGATGTCAATATGTACCTACCGGAAAAATAAAAAAATAATATATATATATATATATATATATATATATGTATATATATATATATATATATATATATATATATATATATATATATATATAATATCATCAGACATGAAGAATTTTTCGAAAATCGTGGTCTAGGAGGTCTAAAACGGATGATAAAATACGACTAAAAAATGGTACAAAGTTTTCGCTCCACGTATTTCTTCGACTTATCCCGTGCGTTTGATACCATTAACTTCAACTTTGCAAAGAACAAACTGTATAACTTGGGATTTAGGGGTATCATTTAAGATTGGATCAGCGATTATCTGGCAGACAGACGGATAACAGTTAGCATTATTGGCGCCTGCTCGGCAGAGCATCACTTGAATGCTGGTGTATCTCAGGGCTCCGTTCTGGGGCCATTAATTTTTTTGCTTTTTGTGGACGACTTACCTCAGCATATTAATGCTGAATTACTGACTTTATTTGCTGACGACACTTCAGTAGTTGTCACAGCATTCACTCATGATGAACTTATCACCAAGACAAAAATGATAATAAACAGCTTCAATAACTGGTGTGATAGAAACCTCCTGATTTGTTATACTTCCAAAACGGAGTGTGTATATTTTTCCTTACAGGATAACATAACCAATGTCGAGTTCAGTTATAATGGAACGAACTTCACCTCTACAAAACGTGTGAAGTTCTTAGGTATTTTTGTTGACCAGAATCTACGGTGGTCTGATCATGTGGATTATCTGAGTAAGATACTCAATAAATCGAGGTATGCCTTGTCCCGCATAGGGGCTTCTATGCCATTCGAATCCTTGGTAACTGTTTATTATAGCACTGTCTATTGCCACTTGTCATACAATATTATTCTCTGGGGAAACTCAACTAATAGTTTCAGGATTTTTTCATCTCAAAAAAATATTATCCGTACTATGTTGAATCTGCCTGCAAGAGAATCCTGCAGAGAATATTTCATTAGACATAAAATTTTGACTTTCCCATGTATATAGATTTTAAACTGTATTCTGTTCATAAAAGAGAATATCAATTCATTTGAAACGCATAGTACGGTTCATAATTATCCGACGAGAAACAGCTCTTTACTGACTATCCCTAAACACAAAACTGCTAAATTTCAACAGAGCCATATATATCAGGGAATTAAATTATACAATCATCTACCTGAAAATTTTCGAAATCTAAGCCAAATTCCACTTAAAAAATGTCTCAAGACATGGGTTATTATGGCGTGGAAGAGTTTATGCTGGATTATGCACTGACTTAATTTTGTACTTTACACTTGATACTTTGATCTTAATTTGTTATTTTGTTTGTAACTCTCAGATAGATTTTCCATTTTACGGTTTGTGTTTTAATTGTTGAGTGCTATTGTATTTTGCAATTGTTTGTAATTGACTTATCCTATACATTTGTCAAATGTCTTAAAGGATTAATGAATTATTATTATTATTATTATTATTATTATTATTATTGATATTAAGATTTTGCTCATTTTGTTATGATGTCAATAGTTTTCTTGCATAGAGTTATTTATGAATAATTCCTATTTTTACATAAAGCGAACAAGCATAATTCTTCAATAATTTAAAAATTATCAAACAACTTTTTAAGGGAGCTAGTTGAATGTATTCAGCGGCGCGAAATTCGATACCTTTTGAATTATTTAAAAATTTTCCTTGTTCGCTTTATGTTTCAGAACCCAATTTGACGGTAAAAATCGTATCAATTTGAGTAGTATTATTTTAATTTTGATACGAAAATTAATATATTGAAATGAACAAATTTGCTGAAGATTTTGAATATTAATACTTCACAAGAAATTTTTTTATAAACCATATAAAATTATCAATTTTGGTTTAGGTTTATATTTGTCCTTATGACAATTAAAAGGTTTATTTATGATTTTTGTTATTATTTGAAATGTAAATATTTCAAAACATAGCCATAATAACTCACTACACTATCTTATTATATTTTTAAGGATGTCCAAAGGTTACAGAAGCCACTCCTGCGAGAAATAATAAA
>JARQZK010004797.1:0-14194 GCA_030704885.1 Cynegetis impunctata
CACCCCTATTTCGGCGCTCAATTTTCGTAGTCAAAACCACTACATTTCCCTTCAAATGTCATATTTTGAGTGTAGTCAAATATATTGAAATATCCTATAAAGTACAATAATATACCGGTACAAATATGTACTGGTTTAAAAATGTACTGTAGTCGAAGTTGATGGAATGCATATATATATATATATATATATATATATATATATATATATATATATATATATATATATATATATATATATATATATATATATATATATATATATGTATTTAAATATATATATATATATATATATCTGAATTAGCGATTATTTTTATCAAATAATATCAGATCGTTGAACAGGTTATTCTACACCATTTATTCATAAGCAGTTTTATCTATTTTTTAACTAATTAGATACCTGTTTTAACTAATTAGATACCCGTTTTAACTAATTAAATAGCTGTTTTAACTAATTAGATAACTGTTTTAACTAATTAGCTAATTAGTTGTTAGTTAGTTAAGAGGCGTTAGCTCTTAGCTGTTTTAGATATTAGTTGTTTAGCCGATTAACTATTATTCATCATGAACAATGTCACAGCGAAAAAAATCTAATTAATGCTAGGAGCAATTTGAAGAAAAAATTGGAATTTCTGAAAGAGGGGGAAATTATTAGAGAGGATGCATTTTCACCAATAACAAAACAATTGCAGTCTATAGCCAGGAAACTTAACGATAAAAAAACTGTAATTGATATTAAGAAGGAAATTAAAGAGGAAAAGGAAGAGGAAAGAGGGCTTAAAAAACTTTCATCTTCAACACCAAAAGATTATCCCGATATATATACACCTAAATTTGAGAAATATCGATCGCTAAAACGAAAACTGCTTCAGCCAAATTTCCTTGAAACAGATACGATAGCCGAAACTACAACCGATGCTGATGACGATGAAAGAGCTGTTATTAATGAAGGTGACGCTGATAAAGGAATTTCCGATGATGAATTCTTAAACGAAACGTATGAAGATACCAAGCAATACTTGCAAAATCTTTCACAAACTGAAGAATTCGATCTATATTCACAATCCCTACCCCCAATCCCCCGTTCGTATATGGATGCATTTTTTTCCGATACAAGCAATAAATTTGATTTCAAATTCAGAGCCAGATTCGATACCGATGCGAATGGTTTGAAAATTGGTAATGCAAAAATTACAATTGATCCAGACACAGTTAATGTCCGTTTCGGCGATGAAAACTTTGAATATGCGGGCACCCCAGGACTTTATGAATTCATATTCAAACGACGACCTGTGGGATATACCCGTACAGATGAAAAAAATTATTTAGATATTATAGATCGAACTAGTGCTAATAGGCGAAATTACGATCCTGACGAGCAAATCGCAGGTAGTCGATCTTATAAATATAGAAAAATAATAAGTAAATTAACTAGTAAACCATTGACTCCGCGGAGACCTCGTTCGCAAATCCCGTCTACTAGTACGAGGGTTGGCAGATTAGGTGGTGGAATTATGACATTGAAACAGTTAGCCAACAATTCAATCGGCTATATTTATTGGGATGATATAAATGAACTGGTTGATAGACTTCGGTTGTTAGTTTCTTCACAAGCTGCGGGCAATACAAGTCTAAATAACGATATCATTTCCATAATTGAAGAGTTGCGGGAAGCTGGAGTTGTTGAATGAAATTTAAAAACAAAAAAAATGAGCATTGATAAATTTGGTCATCATATAAATTCATATTATAAAGATGTTCAAGATTATAATGAAGAGGATGATTACTCGAAATATGAACTCATTTTAGATATTCTCGGAAGATACACATAAAAAATTTTAATAATTTTCGAATCTGACACCGTCGATCCATCTTCGAATTGTTATGAATTATTTCAATCTGAACCGTTTTGGATATTTCCCCTCGAAACAGGAACTATCCGAAATATTCACATTCATCCTAGTAATTTAATCACTAGAGTGAACAAAGAGGAATATACCGGCAAAGAAATAGAAAATGTTTCGTTGAAAAAAGAGGACAAGATATCTTTCAAGGGGGTAACTGGTAAACATTTGCTGGCAGAACTAGTAATCGAATGTCCAATTACGTTCAACGATTCAGATGTAGGTATATAAAAACCTGCTATTCGCATAATTTACAGTAGTATATAGTTTTAATTTTCTCAGTCATGAAGAGGAGAAGAGGAAAACCTGTAATAAAAGAGAGTGAAATGGAAAGAGATATTGTTAATGAATTTCATAAACCGGCTAAAATAAACTTTCCAAGGCGTAAAGTTATATTGAAAGGAATCAATGACCTCGTTCAAATCGATCTAGTTGAGATGATTCCTTATTCCAGAGAAAATAAGGGATACAAAAAAAGCTTGGGCTGCACCCCTAAAAACAAAATCAGGATGCGATGTCACAAATGCTATGAATGATATATTGAATAAAATGAAAAATTAGGTCTAGAAAACTCTAAAAATAGTTGGATTGATAGCAACAATGTTCAATAATTTCAGGTGATTTTTTTTTGTATATTTATATATAAGTTGGATTTATGGCAACAATGTTCAATAATTTTATATAATTTTTTTTCTGTATATATATATATATCATTTTTCAATTGAAAAATAAAACACATGTTTATATTGAATAAAGTTTTTTATTTATTTACTACAATAAACATATAATTCTAAAATAATTTTCAATTTCACAGTCATTATTATCATAATCATTACATTCATTAGCAGCAGAGTGGTTCTGTGTTGGAATTCTCAAGTCACCATGCTCGCTCTTGATATCCTCCGGCAGTTGTCCCCATAGAATATTGATATAATGTATTAAGCCTAAGTTGATTAGTGTATCACAGAGATCAAAAAGTGGAATTTCCGATGCCATGAAATAGTAAAAAGCTTCATAAGCTTGAATATAACACTTTAGGTCTTGCAAATTTTCTGTGCAAGAATAGCAATCTTCAAAATAACATTAGTGAAAACAATGTCCTTTTTGACGGATTTTATTCACTATTGATTGAACATCTTCCTTAAGTTCCATTACACATTCTTGAATTTGAGTTTTCGTCTCTGGAATCTCAAGCAGCATCCATTTATTTTCAATTTCATTGAAAGATTTATATTTGTAAAAGAACAATTGTCTGTATTTGTGGAATTCTGGACTTCCATTGTCTATAAAAATATATCTGAAACAAAAATAAAAGAAAAGGAAATTTGATTAGTAAATGGCAAGAAAAGAAAATAGCTGAAAAATTAAATTCAATGAATTAGTAGTATCTGAAAAAAGAAATGAAATAAGATTAGTAAATAATAAGTTGGAAAATGGTGGGAAAAAAAAAAAATAAAAAAATAAAAAAAAAAAAAAATTATACAATATACACGACATTTCGGTTAGTTGGGTATCTCTAACCGTTCTCAAGTGTAAACTGATGACAATTGTCGTTGAAGTTCAGATATTTTAGCTATTCGTGTAGGTACAATCCTCCCTTTCGTAGTCTGTATAGAATATCTGAATCTATTTTTATTTAAAATAATCTTATCCATCTACTGCAATGCTCTCTATCTCACTAATGAAATATCAAAGTTTACCAACCGGTAATATATAATTACCACTCTTAGAGGTAGGAAGGGAAGGGTTATAATGTTTCAGATAATCTAAATAAAAATCATCACCTTCTCTAGAAGTTCTTATGAAGTCAATTTTTTTTTTCAAGAATTGGAGTTATGAATTCACCAGTTTTATGTATTCTATTCCAGAATCTTACTCTGTCACGTCCATATTGCACCCATAATAAACCCTTTCTGGCATTGCAGTAAGCATATTTCCACGAATAAATGATATGAAATTTAATATTATCATTGAATTTAACAATTTTTTCCATTTCTCATTTAAAAAAAGTGTGTTTGATCAAACTTTTTTCTGAGTTCATAAATTGCTATTTGCATCTTTAAAGTTTGAAGTTTCTTACGCCAGCAACGTAATCTTTCTTGCACCACCCTACTCAACTTTATTTTATTTTTTTTCTTCACAAATTGTTGTTTTTGATATATCTTAGGCATTGCTATTTGTTTGAAGTCCATGATTGTAATGAGTAATACTGAAGATGTGATTAATCTATTATTCTTCAGAAAATTGAATGTTCACAGTCCTGCCCACTCGTCCTGTACTTTGAATAATGTACTGTTTTATTGTTATGAGTAATAAAGATGTTTTTATTCACTATTTTTTTTATTCAAAACTAGAACTGTGTATATAATGTCTCAATATGACGTCCAAATGACGTCGTGGGGACGTCACCAAATGACGTCAAAATCATGTGACTTTTTCACGTCGTGAGTGCGTCATTGGGACGTCACAAAATACGTATCGCAAAGCGCATGTGCAGAAGCGATACGTGTGCTTCGTTACGTTACGTGGAACGTATCAATCCGTCACACGTACCTAACGTACGTATTGCTTTTTGTGTTCCGTGTTCTCGTTTTTCAACGACCAAACGACAAAAGTGATGTTGTGTGCTCAAAAATCAACACCTTATTTTCTATGATCATAACAAAGTAAAGTACAATAATGGATTTAAAAAGAAAAAGACTTTTTTACACTGGCAATGACGATATAATTTTGCATCCATGATTAATAAATAATAGAAAACGCGAAAGGTCACTATTTTTTAGTAGATGTCAACTCTCACTATTTTTTAGGTTAAAAATTAAAACACATGTATGGTTACGTTGCGAACGCATTTGCTTTATGTCTCTTTTTGATTAATCACGTATCTCTGTTACGTTACGTATACGGATAAGGATAAGTGATCTATTTGAAGAACTGCTTTAAGTCCCTATTCTGCTTATCGATAACACTTTGAACATTTTATTGATTTCCAAATTTGAACAGCAAATAAATTCCCTAGATTGGGACTGAACGTTTAACTTTGAGAACATGACTGCGACTGACGATTGCGATGAACTTTCAGTAAGATATAATGAATGAGTTTACTCTAACCAACCTTTATATAGCCAAATTCATCCCACAGGATCAGCGCACCTGCACCGTGAGAATCCAGACTCATTATTTTAGACATCGTTAGAAACAGGATACATTAATTTTCAAACAAAAAATATAGTTGCATTCATTCCATACATTAGCGCACCTGCGCTAATGTATGGAAGAGAGATCCCTCTTCACCCTCCCCCTCGACTCATTAGATAGGGAAATCGAGGATAATTTAGTTTAATAACCCCTTTAATTACATACATATTCACATTTTTTAACAAACCATATTAATATTTAATTTATAGACAAATTCCGGCCCCGTCTTCCAGACTCAGCAGCGTAACATGCGATTCGAAAATTGAAAGGGGTCGTTCGAAATGTATAGTTTGTCTCCATTCTCTCTTAATATACTCTACTTTTGGGATCTGTTATAATCGTTTAGAAGAGATGAATCACTATTGTTTTCTATTACGCGAGAACACAGCAACTTGCACTACAGAGTACGTAATGAAATGAAAATGTATCCCCCGCATATACGGACGCGTTGTGCGGACCGAAAGTACTTAGTTTTGTCCATTATACTCAAAATCTCTTCAATTGATAATGAAAGTAGCCATGTCAGCTATGTTTTCTTGAAACTTTTGAAAAATTTCTTACTTTTTAAATAAATAGGTGTTCTATCATACAGCCTTTTCATGACGTATACATAGTTCCTCTAACTAATTAATTTATTCGTCCTCTCCTTTATTTTTTTATAGATTTTCATGTTCAATGATAAAAACTCACGTGTTAGTTTGAATGGGTTGGACAATGTTTCTTCCGTATTTGTGGAATTCTGGACTTCCATTATCTATAAAATATTGAAACAAAAATAAAAGAAAGAAATTTGATTAGTAAATGGTAAGTTCAACAAAAAGGAAAATAGCTGAAAAAATTACATTCAATGAATTAGTAGGATTGAATGGAAGTATCTGAAAAATAATGAAATGAGATTAGTAAATCATAAGTTGGAAAATAATGAAAAAATAAAATAAAATTATACAATTAATATACACGACGTTTCGGTTACTTGGATATCTCTAACCGTTCTCAAGTGTAAACTGATTATCAGAGGAAAAAAGGAAACACACCAAGCTAGTTAGTTGAGTACATTAGGTACGCTGCCTAGTATTTGGGAGGTCTCGGGTTCAAACCCCGGAACCGACTGGTCTGCCATGAGTTTTTTTCAGAGGTTTCCTCATGGTAATGTAAGTCACTGCTTGCAAACTTACAAGGCGAATGCTGGGCCAGTATTAATCCTCTGAACCCTACCCACACTTCCTATGTTCCATAAATATCCCGTCTCAGCTATCCTTAATGCACTTGTACATACAAGTGTATCCTCTGATCTGGCTGAAGGAGTTAATCCCAAACTCAAGCTGCCCGCCTCCCTGACACATACTTCAGGGAGGAATGAAACACGTGTGTTTCCGATTATCAGAGTTTGGATTGATCTTTATATACTCCCTTGATTGTTGTTATCAGTCGTGCCGTGTTTACTGAAAACTTCATGGTTCTGTTGGATTAAAAAGCAGCTTCCTTGAATTTTCGTTTTCGCCAGTTCTGTTCCCGGTGGATAATCCTAGCATCGTTCCACTTAATGTTGTGATGTTTTGTCCATGCGTGATCAGCAATTCCCGATTTCGATGTTTCGGCTCTTCGTGTATGTATTTGATGTTCTCCGATCCATTAATAGGTCTCTTCGTTTCACCGATGTATGCATCTACACATTCACAGGGCACAAGGAATACACAATTCTTGTTGTCCGGGGGTCCATCCGGTTTAGTTTTGGTCAGCCTGCTTCTTAAGGTGTTGTCCGACTTGAACGCTGTTTCGATGTTGAACTTACTAATCAAATTTCTTTCTTTTTTTTTGTTTAAGATTTTATAGACAATGGAAGTCCAGAATTCCATGAATACATAAAAACTCACAGTGTAAATTTGAACTTAAGGTAGGTAGGTATCTAAAGTTGAACATAGATAATATTGTCCTAAATCACAATAAACACTAGAAAATACGAAGTCCAAAGAAACACAAATTACGAAGCTTAACGTTCGAAAACTCAAAATGAAATGAAGGTAAATACCATTCCTAATCAATGTAAACAAACCACTAATGGCCCAGAGAGTAGTACCGATATTAGCCGTTCTGGCGCTACGATCTTAATTTCAGTCGCCAATAACACAATTACTACTTTTTGAATACATAATAGAGAGTTATTGGAAACCTGAATTTACTGTCTTGCAGTATTTGTGCTGACCTTATATAAATAGTGCTCGACCTCAAAATATACTTAAAATTTAGAGTTATTGAAACCACAGATCAACAACCTTATGAGGTTACGTTATAATGACAGGTGGTAGGTACTTTGTCTTACTTTATCAAAGGATAGAACATAGAACATAGATAGAAGCTGAAAAAGACAGGTTATGACATGTAAATCATGAAATAAGGTCTGGATAGTGCCCTGCAGTAACCGCGCACAAATAACGACAAGCAGTAACATTAATAATGTCTCCCTTATTTTAAACATCAACTGCGCCTGCGTATATGTCAATATAAGGTCGGCACTATTACTGCTTAACGTTATAAAAGTTCCAATAACTCTCTATTATCGTTGGAATAACACCCTCAAAATCAGTATACCTATATGTTTTTTTTTTAATAGAAATTCATATAACTGGCTGGAAGACTGAGGTCGATAGCCATTTGGTTTATAATAACTAATAAAGTTGATTTCTCCCTCTAAATCCAGATCTACAGTTCTTTGCAATATGAAATATTTCCAAATATCATTTATAAAATAAAGATAAACTTTATATTATACATACCTATATAATTTGTGTTTGTGTTTTTCCAATATATTCCTACTATTATTAAGATCTATTCCATCTCAGTGCTTTGATAATCGTTGACATGTTCTTGTTATAAATTCTTGATTCATATTTTGCAGATTGATAATTGATTACTCAAGTTTAAAAAAATATTGTATATTTAAATCTAAATTTCGTGGGTAAGTCTTATTTAATATTTAAGGATATCGTAATTTTTATGGACTTAGTTGTTTTGTAGGTACTTGATTCGGTATTGATTTTTTATAAAATATAAAAATACACTCTGTTTGTGCAATAAATGATATTATTCTACTTCAATGTAATACTATTCATTTTGTGAAATTCGAGAGCCATGTAATCTACAACTTAAAAAAGGTTATCAGAGATAGGGAAAACATAATAAGCGATACGGCCCCTACCGGCAGCGTTGGGTTTTTAGTGGCGACACTTCGTACTAAAATTTAGTACGCAATTGTAATAGATCGTAATAGATTCCGTAAATATGGATTTTTGTCCAAAAATACCGAATATTGTTAAAATTCGGATACTTGCTCATTTTGGGCTGAAAAAGCCCAAAAATAAAACAAAAAATTAAGCTGGCTTAACCTATTCTAATCTCACTAACCTAACCTCCGTATGCAAGAAAGTATCAAATTCATGAAATAGATATATTTTATACTGAAAATGACGATTTTTATAAATTTAAAATTCATCTAACCCATGAATTCGTAAGCTTAATTATTTTTTTTTTAAAAAGTGATCTGAATTTTAAAAATTCGATATTTTTGGACAGAACTCCATAATTACACTAGTTTAAAAAAATATAAGAATATTGACAATGTAACTTTATTTCAATAAAATAAATACCTAATAACTAACAGAACGAAAAATAATAATCGGCCAATAATAAAAATGAAACTAAAACAATAACAAAAAGGTGAATTCCTATATTATGTAAATTAAAATGTGATGTCATGAGCATCATCATCATTAATTCTGGGTTAATATTTAAATTTATTAGATGCTGGGATGGCTCAAAATCATAACATGATTTATTTATTAATGATTCATAGAAAGATATTCATCACGCGGTCATCACATAGAAATCTTAATAATTTGTATGTTAACACTTTTATGATTTTCGTTGAGTTGAATTGATCTGCTGTCTGATTCGTTTTGAATAAAATATAGTAAGGGAAAACATAATAAGCGATATGCCCCCTACCGGTGTCAAATATTACTAGAGCATGGGAGATAGATTGATTTGTTTACATCTATTTACGTGTATTTTATATGAGAAGTTGTTGAGTTTTAATTGTATTTTGGATCGTTTACAAACGTTCAGAAGAGATGAATCACTATTGTTGTGTATTCTATTGTTCATCTTGGGCAAAAAAAACACCGAATATAGCTTACATACCTTTCCGAAAGCTGGACAATCGAATTTCGAAAGTTGTATTCCAGACAAAGTTGGAAAACGCGGATAAGATGGACAGAAGAAAGGCGTGGATTCATAACTTAAGGATTGGAAAACAAGTGTCTTAACATATGTGAGTTTGTTCTTTACACTTTACTGATGATAGTTATTTTTCCGATGGTAAGTTTGTGGGTTTTTCCATATAGAATTATACCAAGTGATGATGTGCAATTTTCAGCTAACCAAAAACGTAGATATTTGAAGTCCAATGCTGTTCCCACAAAGAAACTTCCACTTATAACTGAATATTCGCCATCATCTAGAGATTTTAGATTTTCAGTGAGAAGCTCTGTGAAGAAGATAGGAGGGAGGATAGACAACTTGTTGAATGAAGCAGAATCAAATGAAAATAATGCATTTTGTGAAAATATGGTTGAAGAAAATCAGGCTGACAAGGATGCCGCTGAAACCATGCTCACATTAATGAGATCTCAACCCAATCTAGGTGGCACCAAATTTAGAGATGCTGAAGTTCAAGTCAATACTCCGAAAGTATTGACTTTATGTGAAGTGTTTTGCAGAATTTCAAAATGTGAGGGTTATTTTGGATTGCACAGAAATTGTTGTACAAACTCCCAAGTGTTTGTGTTGTCGAATCAGGTTTTACTCCCAATATAAATCACATATGACTGTGAAATTTATGAAAGGAATATCACTAGGTGGTGTTATATTGTTAATAGCAAAAGTAATTTTTGAAGAAAGCAACATCATTTCATTATTAGATTCTGGCAGGGATGCAATTATGGTTGACAAAGCTTTCTAATTGATGACATTTGTAAAATAAACAGAATAAAATTAATAAGGCCACCATTTCTTAAAAAGAAGAAACAACTTTCTGCAGAATATGCAATTTTAAATGCAAAAATTGCTTCAGCTAGGGTACATATTGAACACTCAAACCAAAGACTGAAAATTTTCAATGTATTATCTGGAAAATTGAACTGGAATATGATTCTACTGATCGAAGATATAGTTGTTATTATTAGTGCAATAACCAACTTATCAGCACCAATTTTAGCTGATAGTAGATACTTAAAAAATTAATTGTACCTTAACTAGTGTTGTCCTTGTTTGGGTTTATAAACTGATCGTGAAAGCCTGAACCAAATCAATTGTACTATCTTTCATGTAACAAATAGAGAAACTATTTTCTGCATATTCTTTACTGTACCTCAAGGATTTACCTAAATTATGTATTCTTTAACATACCAATATAAAAAACTGATTATACAATAAAAATCACTTTATTTAGCACTTGACTAGAAATATTCACATTATTTTCTTCAAAGTATCACAAAATAAATGTATCTAAATTTCATAACAAAAAAATAAAATAGTTATATATTTTCATAATTATAATCCAACAGTTTGTTTAACATAGTCAGTACAATACCCTTTAAATCTCATAAGATTATCACATTTTTTAATATCAGGCAATTCATTGGATTGCTTTAAACAGTTTAAACCCTTATAAAAAAGACTGACCATAACTAGTACTTAATCTATTTGAATAAACATTATTTTTTTGATCTTGTGAAAATTTCATTTTTAATAATTTCAATAAATTATTAAGCTCTGTATTTATTATGTCTGTTATTTTTTAATATATATATAAAGATATATATATATATATATATATATATATATATATATATATATATATATATATATATATATATATATAATATATATATATATATATAAATATAGATATATATATATATATATATATATATATATATATATATATATATATAAAGTATGATATCATTTCATCATTAACCTGCTACCGCATTTCCCTTTTATCGTTCTTGCTATTGGAGCAATTTCATATTGTTAATATTTGAGGACATGTCTCTAATTATGATATTCTTAGTGAAAAATATAGGTACCTGATAATGTCTTATCAATCACATACCCTGGTTTTCACATAAAACATGCAACATTTTGTTGAAATAATTTTTTTATTACAGATAACATACTCTTTGCAAACTCGTAATCAAAATCTACCTCCATTACCAAAATACTGTCATCAAAAGATAAGTATATAACAAAAAATGTCTTATGTAGATTAAGAAGAGTCATCCCCATTTGTATTTGCCCATAATACTTATGGTGCTTCTTCAACTTAAATTCCCCATTTTCTTAGATAACATAAGTGATTTTTTTGAGAGCTTCTGTGATAGTCTTCGTACTGCCTGATAAAAGATATATTTAGTGTCTGTGCCATGAGTATGAATAACTGATCAGTGTTGTAAAGAGTATATTACTTTACCTTCAAAAGAACATTTTATTTCCAAAAGGTAAGCTGGATTTCCTTCTAAAAATATTATTCCATCGGGGGAATATCCCAGCCATCTATTTGAATGAGAAATCACCATCCCACATTAAAAAATATCGGCTCCTGTACTCTTCTGGAATACTTCTCGTGCACAATGCTCCCACTGCAAGCCATGCCTTACATATTTATTATTCACCAAGTTAGGGTAATAATACTTCAGGCTTTAAGTGTTCCATTCGCTTTTGGAATTCATAGCACCTACTTCCGGTCACCCTGAATTTCCTTTGCTTCGCCCATTCAGTTGAATGCTGTTGAAAATTCATAAAAACCTCTTCATCCTCTTCTGGGAAGAGATTTGAAAACAGTTGTGAACAACAAGTTCTCTGTTGCTGTATTTCAACAGATGCTAAATGCATCATGCAAGCTGATTGACAGGAGTTATATAGAACTGCTTGATTGCAGTTATTATGATGAGAACGGCATGATTCTGAAAACCTGTTCATTTCATCTTCACATACTCGTCTACCCTGTCTTTGGGGCAAAAAATGGTATTATTTAACTATGTTCCATTGTCACATTTAAAAAACGAACCTATGTTTGGCTATAGCAGAATTTGGAAGGCTGCGACAGAAAAAATTCATTATTTCTTCTTCATCCACTGTTATAACTGGTTTCCTCATTTTATTCTTCAAACAAGGCATCTCGTCTATAGGAACTGGTTTGTACTTATTTGTCCTTGGTGATTGCTTTTTGTGTGGACCAAACACATTTGATGTCAGTTGGGGAAATTTTTTCTAAAGATTCAACATCCTCCCTAAAAAGTAATTAAAATGAAGTTTCAAATGATCATTGTTCAGCATAAAGATCTTCTTACCTAACACATTTGACTATAAATGCTGAAATATGTTTACATTTGCCGCTATTTCCAGCTTTACAGGAGCATGAGATACTCCTGACAGACAAGGAGTTCCTAATATTCAAAGTACCCTTAATTTCATGAGGATCAGAATTGAGAGCAGTAGACTGTAAACACAATGCATACACTTGAATGGAATTATTATTAGCCTCCATTTGACCAGCCAAAACCAAATGGCCGGCATTCAAAACATTTTCCCCTTCAACTATACATTAAGAATTCTCAGTTCCGCCCAGATAATTCATATATTTCAATATCCTCAACTTCATTTTGGAAACACTGAAATTGCCTATACATATTTAAATGCAGGTTCAATCGTTCGATCATGATAATTTATGTTCAATGATAAAAACTCACTCTCACAGTATAAATTTCAACTTCAGGTAGGTAGGTTATCTAATGTTATATCTATATATCTACTGTTATAACAGAGATAAAATTGTCCTCAATCCAAACACAATATATCACAGGAAAATACAAAGTACAAAAAAAACACAAATTACGACGATAAACGTTCGAAAACTCAAAACGAAATGAACGTATTTACCATTACAACCAATGTAAACAAACAGCTTATCTCCCATGCTCTAGTACCGATATTAGCCGTTCCGGCGCTACGATCTTAATTTCCGACGCCTATAAGTCAACTTTTAAATTGCACGTATTGAAAATGATTGCTCACTAAAGAAATATAACTCGATGACCATTACAAAACCTTCACTTTCTTAAAATTACATGTTTTCTATGCATATAATAAACATAGCCGTAACGTAACAGTAACTGCACATAACCTTTGATTGGACAGTTAAAGGTTAGACAATTCATCAAATAATAAAATCAAAGAAGCCCTCCAGAAGCAGAAAGAATGGTAATTTTTATGTGGTAGTCATGTTTTATATTATTATAATGGAAGGTATACGTGTTCGTATATATTTCAAGTGCTAAAAACGGAGAGTGTTTTTACTAAAAGATATATTTATTAAATAGGCGAATTGTTTTACTATACATAATTTTAATTTTCAAATAAATCATGTTTCTTTTTACAGCTGTTCTAATTGTTCTGAAAATTTGAATATGTTTGTGAATTCTGAAAACCAAAACGTAATATTTCAATTCATTCAAAAACAATTTCTCAAATTACATTGTTCAAAACAGGAATATAAAACATTTTAAATTATATGCAAGTAGCAACAAAACACCTGCATATGTATAATAATCTAATTATTGCAAATCATAGTAGTTAATGTAGTTATGACATTGGAGTATTCACAGCCTTGTGATCAAAATGTACATAACGGAAATTTATTGTCCAAATTGAGTTCTGTAATCTTAATAAACAAAACTAAGTAAAGCACTTCAACCAGTAGTGACAAAAAATACTAACTTTCTAGTGATGTATTATAATGTTGTTATGTTTCTAGATTTGACATAATTATTCATTTCTATAGGCACATACGATTCTTTTGGTTCAACCAGACATCAATCCAGAAACAAGAACTTATTCAGATTATGAGTCTGTAAATGAGTGCATGGAAGGCGTTTGTAAAATTTATGAAGAACACCTTAAAAAAAGAAATCCAAATACTCCGACAATTACATACGATATCTCACAATTATTTGATTTTGTAGATCAGGTTAGTAT
>JARQZK010004798.1:0-14148 GCA_030704885.1 Cynegetis impunctata
TGCGGATTTTCATGAATGATTATTGAAGAGGATTTAACATAATTTTTAAAACTTTTATTTATCATACATATGGAAAATATACCAAATCCAATTATTTTGTTTCAGGCTAATGAAACACCCATCCTGTTACATGATATATGGAATGCCCATGCAAATAACAATATACTTCATCAGAAATTTGAGTATCTTCAGTATAATATCGACGAGCTTTTTTACTGCGAAATTGAAATTTAATGCATATAGGTGTTTTCCTCTAGACTGGACATTTTCAATTGGAGTAAGATTTTCAGCTTCTTGATAACTGATATGAGCACAAGGATATTTTTTCATTGAATCATTGAATAAATCAAGTCATATATCATATATGAGATGTTTTATTGAATTTTGGGTATTGAGTTTCACAGCTCTGGTATTAATTAATGCCAATTATTTTACTGCTAAGTTATTTTTATTTATTATTTATACTTTCTAAGGATGAATTATTTTATTTAATTTCTTGGTGTATGAGATACTCATAAAATTCTGACTATTTCAGTTTCAGTATTATTTGATAATCTCGAGAACTGTACAGTTATTATAGATTGAATATGTCCATATAAAATATTTTCAGAAATGAATCGTAAATGAACTATCAATTAAATACGTCTGTGCAATATATAAAAACATGAGTAAAATAAATTAAAATATATATGCCATTATTTTTTATCTCAATTCAAGATATGGCAATTATGCTTTAATAATTTTCCTCATGAAGACATTTAATCTATTTTATGATAATATTGTTATTTCAGATTATGTATTACACATCAACATATGTAATTATCTTGATGCAGTTGAAGAACTAACGCAAATCAGTTTTGGGAAAAATGATTAATTTTCATCATATATAGGTAACTGAGGATGCAAATAAATGCAATTGAAGAATTTCTACACTATTCGCTGAGGAGCATTTACACAGAATTTAAATAATTTGTTTCGAAAATTTTAGATTGATATTTTCATGCTATGTGCTTGTAACAATCTTGAAAAATTATATATAGATTTGCTAAACTAATATCTGTATTTCAAGTAATATAATCTCTGCAATAAATGTCTATTATCAACGTCATATTTTTTTGAATTATTATTTATGGAGGGAGTATAACACCATAGTATAAATATATAATTAATATATATTTATATATATATATATATATATATATATATAAATATATATATATAATATTATATAATAATATATTATATATATATATATATATATATATATATATATATATATATATATATATATATGTCCTGTGTAACTTTTGGAGGCATAAATGGGGATGGCCGATAGCCCCGACTGCGACTGCGTACACCCTCCCAGACACTGCACCATATTTGCCACTGAGTGTCCTTTGAGAAGATATCTCTCGGGAACCATAGGGGAGCTCCATCTTCTCAAGGAGGCGCAACTGAATGGCTGAGTGAACTGGATATCTAACCCATAGTTGACTGAGACCACCTTACCACTTTCTCAATTGTGTTCTCATACATTCTATGTTTTACTTTGTTCGTTTCAGTTACTTGCTTTGTTTGTGTTATATTTAACTTGTCTATACTCTGTATTTATACCGTTTATACCGTTCTACATATGTATATATGTTTTTTTAAACAGCTGTATTCCTGCCATACGAAATATATATATATATATATATATATATATATATATAATATATATATTATATATATATATATATATAAAGCAGCCAGTTTTTAATAAAATCAGCAGTACAGCATAATGCAAGTACAACAAATATATTAGACATAACTAATTCATAAAACACCTACTTTTACACATAACAAAAACCACAAAACAATACTGTAGACAATTCAAGGAATATATATGTTCGTGTGATAGAGGTAACAATAAAAGTTAAAATTTATTTCATGTTTGAGATGCATAGAGATGTAAAACATACAAAGCATTCAAAGCACCATCAATAACATTACTTTATACGCAGTATCAGACAAGTGACAAGTGAATTGACAAATAAACATAAATAAATACTAATCATTTTTGTCTGACTTGTATATAAAGAAATGTTCTCATAAAAATGACTTTTTCAGCTTCCTGATGAAGTCTGCAATTGGTAGACGAAAGCTTGATATTTGAATAAACAAGATATTAGTTATTAGGCCAATTAGGTATATGAAAAACAGAAATTTCCTTTTGAGATAATGAAGTTGCAACTTCCCGATTCCCGATTGTTTTCGCCCAAACTCATAGTGGCAAATATTAACATCTAGATGGCTACTGCAAAAGACTGAAGTGATAGATTGCTGTATTGCCCTTATAAGACACACGTCAGTATGACATGTCAATTGATTGTAACGTGTTGTGTTGAAATGAGCTTTCAATACTCAACATGAAGTTGTGAGAGTTTGTGTAAAACACTTTTGTCTGAAAAGTTGTTTACAGCTTGAAGAAACTACAATTTTTGAATTTATTTGACACTCTTTGGATGTGCCTGGTTTACCACCACCCAATTTACAACTTGAGGTTGGCTCGGTAGTCATCATGATTCGGAATCTAAATCAATCAAACATATGCAATGGAACGCGATTGGTGATAAGAAAACTGATTATCAATGTTATTCACATGACGCACTCTAAGAAAGATTCAGAGGTGAAAACTTTCTCATTCTGAGGATTCCGATGATCCCAACCGATATGCCGTTTGAGTTTGAACGAATTCAATTTCCGATTCGTCTTGCATTCACCATGACGATTAACAAATCACAAGACCAATTCTTGAGTGTTGATTGTCTCATTTAAGATAATGCGTATTTTTCTCACGGTTCATTGTACGTGGTATGTTCATGTGTCAAACCATCTCCTTTATTTATTCTTGCGCCTGAATAAGAAAAATAAATGCTATGCAGCATAATATATAACTTCATCATAGCAAATGACTTGCCGACACGCCATTGAAATACTTGATTAGTGGTGGTAAGCCAGGCACATCCAAAGAGTAACCTTTATTTGCTTTTTTCAAAACAAATCACAGTCAACATAAAACAAAAAAAATTAACTCTTTAGCGATTTACAGCTTATATACTGACAAGCAGAGAGAGAATTTATCATACATTCTTTCTTGTCAATCTATGATCTGGCTTGACTAAGACCGATCAATTTGACAGTAGTTGTCACCGCTTTAGGGTGAGTCTGCCGAGCACTTCCACCAGGTTGAAGCTTGGCAGATCAAGACAATTTCAAATAACTGATATTTTTCTATAATGTGTTTAAATTTCAGCCGGATATTTTGTGACGTAGGTGACGTACCTGTTTTTGCCAAATAAATTACGTTCATTAACTATGACCCGCCAGGATGAGCTTAGGCAGACCAACGGTTTAATATTCTTTGGTATAAATCCTTTCAAATATCATGAATGAACCGGATGTTTTATGACGTAGACTTTCGGACAGTGGGCTCCCGGACTAATAGGGTTTTTGCAAATCTAAGATGTTTGTCAGAAACAACTAGGTGCATATTACTGTAACTGTAATCATTTTTCAATAAACATTTGAAAATACAAAATTCGAAAGATTCATGGTTATTTTTCTGAAAACGAATCTTTTCAATACAATTTCTTTGTACCATTTTAGTATCAGTTTCAGAAGAGCTTTCATAGGTACTATTAGTCTACGAGCCAGCTCAAATCTGACAACACATATTTCAGACACACGAAATTTTGTCCAGGGAGACTGCTATACATACAAGCAATGGGTACTAGTTAAGCCCGGTCGTGGTAAGTTTAGAGTCCCTCAGGTGGGACAAGTATGAAAATAAGGTGAATTTTTAAAGTATTTTACGAGAGAACTGAAAAATAACAATGGCTGCCAATTTTCGAGGTTCTGAAGTCACAGCAGCCACTTTTCAATATTCGAAAAAAAAATTTCACAGTATTTTATAACTTCTGAAATTTATATATGTTATGTATCCAACCATTTTGAGCTTATATTAAAAATGGCTGCCATATTTTCTGGTTGTAAATATACGGCTGACAGCGAAAAATTATCTGCATCCCGTGCATATATTTATTAGTCCAGTCAAATTGTCATCCGAAAGCGATTAAGCGTACAAGAAAACAGTTACTAGCGATTTTTTCACAGAATATTTGGGATGGTATGGTACTCTGGTCAAGTTTTCGACCTCAGGACCCCTCCGGAACTTAGTTTCGCAGCCAGAAAACTGCAATTTTTTGGCTCTTTGTTCCGTTTTCGGCCATTTTGACTATGAGAAAACAGTATTTAGACCATGACCATAAATTTTGAAATTTTTTTGTCGCTGTAGACTCAATAATTTCTGAAATACGGCTTTTCGAAGTTTGGTGTTTTTTCCGAATTAACAAATGTTCAACAATTTCTCTTGTTCAACTTCATATAATTACCCTCGTAGCATCACAAATCATTTTCATATGGTTCAGAAAAGTAAATATTCGCTGAAGCTACATTTTAGAATGGCTTGGGTGAGAGGGGTTGGAGTGGTGTGGACAAGGCATGTTCGAAATAGCCAAACTGGGAGCACTTGCTTTTCAGCCTATAGGAAACGAGTTCATGAGGTGTTCAAAATCTTGTTTCAATATATTTTGGAATGCGTTCTATCATTTATTTGATTTATCTGAATACTCACTTTTGTACGACGTCCCTCCATCTCTTTGTATACCAGCTAATTGACAAAGCTGCAGCCAAGACCATCTTCAACTTAGCTTGAGGTGGAAAACTTGACCAGAGTACCTATCCCATATCATCCCAAATATTGTGTGAAAAAATCGATACTACTTGCAGATGAGGTTTCGCTGTCAGCAGGATATTTAAAACCAGAAAAAATGGCAGCCATTTTGAATATAAGCTCAAAATGGTTTGATAAATAACATATCTAAATAATAAAGTCGTAAAATACATTGAAAATTTTTTTTACGTTGAAAACTGGCTGCCGTGACTTAACAACCTCTTAAATTGGAACCATCGTTATTTTTCAGTTCTAGTTGAGGTATATGATGACATATCAGAATGGCAGCCGCCGTGAAATACTTGAAAAATTTACCTAATTTTCATACCTGTCCCACATGAAGGACCCTAAACCTACCGCAACCGGAGTTAGCTAGTACATTGCACGTTTAGAATATATAGCAGTATCGCTGGACAAAATTTCAGGTACAGTAAAATATGTCTTGTTAGATTTCAGCTGGCTCTTAGACTATATGTATCAAATGCTCTTTAGTTTAATTTGAAATCGACCTGGAATTTTCTCTTTTGAAAGTTGTACTCTTATTTTTACTATGTCATCGCATGAGACTTATGTAACTCGAATATTCATATTGGCATAATTAGTTAATAGGGTGAAACAATTCGGACCACCATAATAGTTGATAGTAGGAACATGACAAATCAAAAAAAAAACAGCTCCTTTGATATTATTAGATCACAACAATACTCAGAGTATGAAATACTTCTTAGATCGGAAGAGTAGTCTGTTGTACTAAATTTGAAGTAATTCTTGTTATTCTCCATGTTTCTGTTATTCTTCATTATGGTGTTTATGAAGGATGATTTCTCCGTGTTATTACTTCTAGAGCCAGTCTCCTTGACAAGTAATTTGATATTTAAGTTATCAAACGACAGTGCTCGTCCAAAATCGATGCATCTGGAAGATGAAATTACCCAGCTTTTAGTCATGACTTTCAAATAATATCTCTATCATATTATTACTAAGAACTAATGATACTATGAAAATTTGGCAAAACATGTCAATTTTAGTATCAAGGGGTTTTGGGGGTACTTGTTATTGTATTATATTCAACCCCTTCATCAGCCCCAGCGCACCTACCTCTGAAATTTCGAATAGCAACCCCCATTTATTTTGCTATTTTTGAAAGTCTTATGTAATTCTGGATGTGTTACATCTATTTTTATTTTGTTTCCTCAAAATTGCAGTACGTATATCCTCACGAATTTTCAGATTGTTATTCATTATGATAATGAAACTAGTGACATACTGACTCAACTAATTACTTTATGAATTCTTCCAAATGGTCTCCATTGTTTTCTAATCACAAGTACAGCCGATATTCAAACTGCTCGCGGACCTGGAAGGCCTCTAGTGAAGTCCTATATTCTTGCACGATCCTTTGTTTGAGTTCTTCTTTTGAGTCTGGTTGAGTTTTAAATACAACAGATTACATGTTGTCGTCGTTTTGTTTATAGCCTATGAAAAACTGTGAAAAGAAAATCAACTACAAAAAAAAGTTGAGTGAAAACAATAAAATCCGATTGTATTAATAAAATTTCGATGATCCTAATCTGTTGTTTCACATAACATAATTTTTATTGAATGATTTTAAATGAATGGCTATTGTGGCACAACACCATTGAAAACTTGCGTGATATTAATTTAATGAATTTAATACATTTCATACATTCGTGGAGTTGAATACGGTAATTTTGAAAAAAAAATTTGACTCAACTAAAATTACATAAGAATTTAAAAATCGCAAAATAACTGGGAGTTGCTATTTAAAATTTCAGGGATGGGTGCGAGGCGCCTCAAGGGGTTAAATATAATACAAAAGCAAATACCCTAAAAGTTGTTCCCCTTGATACTGAAATTGACGTGTTTTGCCAAATTTTCATTGTATCATTATTTGAAGAAATATTGAGAGCTGCTAGTTTTCAAATTGACACCCTGTTTACATATTCTAGATGCAATATCTGTAACAAAATTGTTTAATGAGTGGAAAGTCATGATCAAATCAAGATGAAACCCAGCAATTAGAATTAGAAGTAAAAGAATTTTCAAAATAACAAGTTCTTTATACGGGAAGCAAAGTAAAATACAAATTTATACCATTGTTTCAGGTTGTCTGTACTGCAGCAACATATATCATCATTTTGGTCCAGCTGAATAAATAAGTGGATTTCCTTGTCCTCTATGTGATATATGTGAACTCTACTGACTCTACATATCTATCGTCGTCAGTTTCTTTATGTGTCAGTGAGGAAAATGAGTAATATACGAAGAAGGATGCTCAACTTAGAAGTTCACCGATCATCGGCCCACCTGAGGGACTCTAAACTTACCACGACCGGGCTTAACTAGTACCCATTGCTTGTATGTATAGCAGTCTCCCTGGACAAAATTTCGTGTGTCTGAAATATGTGTTGTCAGATTTGAGCTGGCTCGTAGACTAATAGTACCTATGAAAGCTCTCCTGAAACTGATACTAAAATGGTACAAAGAAATTGTATTGAAAAGATTCGTTTTCAGAAAAATAACCATGAATCTTTCGAATTTTGTATTTTCAAATGTTTATGGAAAAATGATTACAGTTACAGTAATATGCACCTAGTTGTTTCTGACAAACATCTTAGATTTGCAAAAACCCTATTAGTCCGGGAGCCCACTGTCCGAAAGTCTACGTCATAAAACATCCGGTTCATTCATGATATTTGAAAGGATTGATACCAAAGAATATTAAACCGTTGGTCTGCCTAAGCTCATCCTGGCGGGTCATAAATAATGAATGTAATTTATTTGGCAAAAACAGGTACGTCACCTACGTCACAAAATATCCGGCTGAAATTTAAACACATTATAGATAAATATCAGTTATTTGAAATTGTCTTGGTCTGCCAAGCTTCAACCTGGTGGAAGTGCTCTGCAGACTCACCCTAAAGCGGTGACAACTACTGTCAAATTGATCGGTCTTAGTCAAGCCAGATCATAGATTGACAAGAAAGAATGTATGATAAATTCTCTCTCTGCTTGTCAGTATATAAGCTGTAAATCGCTAAAGAGTTAATTTTTTTTGTTTTATGTTGACTGTGATTTGTTTTGAAAAAAGCAAATAAAGGTTACTCTTTGGATGTGCCTGGCTTCACTAATCAAGTATTTCAATGGCGTGTCGGCAAGTCATTTGCTATGATGAAGTTAATATTATGCTGCATAGCATTTATTTTCTATATATATATATATATATATATATATATATACAGGGTCACTCATGGTGACCACTAAAAAGTAGCAGCAACTGTGAAATTTCAAATGGGACACCCTTTATATTATTCCTTTTTTTGCTCCTCTAATATTTTCCAATTGTTTTTGTATGACTTCCTTGTACCTATCTCCAAAAGATTTCGAGAAGTTGAATGGTTTCCTTATTTTTTTGTGAAGAACATAGCTTCAATTATATGTTCATTACTTAGGTATTTAGATTCGTAGGACGCTAAAATTTTAGGTGTATTTTATCAAGTTCGGACGTGTTAGTAATATTCAAAGAAATTTGTTCTCTATTATACAGGGTCCTTCAGAATTTGCGATTTTAACGATAAATACAAAAATGGTAAAAAGTGCATTTTTTCAAATGTAATAGCCTGTATATTATTGAATATTTCAAAAGTAAATTGAAATTTCTTTCAAATGATGTATGTTACTATACCTTAAAAGTCAGGTTTCCGATATAAAAGCAAGTTTATATAAAAATCGGATTATTTTGCCATATTTTATATTAGATAGCTATGAAATGTCAAGAAAGATGTCATTATGAAAATTTGACAATCAGTGCATCAACAATAAGACGATCGCGCGTTCATAAACGAACATTTGATTTGAAAACAATAAACATGGAGGCAATAACTATTCTCATCAAGTTTTGATGAAGTTATTCATTGTACATGGTCAATGTGACCAAATAATAGTAAGAACATGCAGGAGATTCGAAGAAATGTAAACCTATTGATAACCAATAAACGAGAGGAAGTTTGCAAAATAATTTTATCACTTATGGGTCAATATTGAAAGCGAAACGAAATTTACTAAACTAATGAAAATCAATTTGCATTGCGTAAAATAACGAATAACACAACGGTATAGCGGGAATAAACAATGGTTATACAATGACATAAGTAATCAAGTTAAGAAAACGAACATAATAAGTGTTCAAAATGACTGCCGTTGGTTTCCAAACATTTCAAAATTCGGATACTTGATGAATGATTTTTCGGCATCCTTATCTCATTGGCATTTAGCTCTTCGATGGAATTGATCACTCGTTGGCGCAGGTCTTGTTCACTATCACTGGCTACTGATGTAATGTAAATTTTTTTTTTCAAATTACCCCACAAGTAAAAATCAAGTGGCGTTAGGTCGGGTGATCTCGCAGGCCAATTCCATGGTCCTAAACGTCTAAACCCGAGATCATCGAACATTTTGAACAACTCCATTGTTACTTTCCCAGTGCAATGAGCTGGTGCCCCATCCAGTTGCATGTTCTTGCTATTATTTGGTCACATTGACCATGTACAATAAATAACTTCATGGTTATTGCCTTCCATTTTGGTTGTTTCAAATCAAATTTTCATTAATGAACGCGTGAATGTTTTATTGTTTATGCACTGATTGTCAAATTCTCATAATGACATCTTCCTTGACATTTCATAGCTACCTAATACAAAATATGGCAAAATAATCCGATTTTTATAGAAACTTGCTTTTATTTCGGAAACCTGACTCTTTACATTTTGTATAGGAACAATAGATCATTTGAAAGAAATTTCAATTTTCTTCCGAGATATTCAATAATATACAGTGTATTACATTTGAAAAAATGCACTTTTTACCATTTTTGTATCTATCGTTAAAATCGCAAATTCTGAAGAACCCTGTATAATGGAGAACAAATTCTTTTGAATATCACTAATACGTCGAAACTTGGTAAAGTACAACTAAAATTTCAGCGTCCTACGAATCTAAATACCTCAGTAATGAACATATAATTGAAGCAATGTTCTGCACAAAAAAATAAGGAAACCATACAATTTCTCGAAAACCTCTGGAGATAGGTATAAGGAAGTATCATACAAAAACAATTGGCAAATAGTAGAGAAGCAAAAAATGGATTGATAGAAAGGGTGTCTCATTTGAAATTTCACAGTCGCCGCTACTTTTTATTATAAGCGGCAACGCCGCAGCGCCACTATTATTTTAGATCGATACCTAGAGCAAAATCAATTACCCATAAAAATTTTCAGAATAATCCCATGTCCCGTTCTCCGTTAACATCTAATTTACCATCCACCATGAGTGACCCTGTATATATATATATATATATATATATATATATATATATATATATATATATATATATATATATATATATATATATATATATATATATATATATTATATATATATATATATATATAATATATATATATATATATATATATATATATATATACCGGGTGTCCACGGAATGTGGCTCGCCCCTATAATTTTTTGTATTCGGAGATAATGAAATTAAATTCAGAGGACCTGTTCAACGCATAAAACTGCGTAACTTGACAAGTAACTTAACTTCATGCAATTTCCGGTTTTACCGGAAGTGACATAAACTTTTGATTTTCAAATAGGACACCTAGTATATTTTTAGTTTTTTCGTCTCCATATGACATTTAAAATATAACCATGTATCATTTGTTACTTCTTGTAGCCGTTTTTTATTTTTTTTCCGAAATAAATTTTCATTGTAGGGCTATGGATGCGTGCAAATAAACATTTTCGGTCCTAAAATGTATGTTGAAATACAACTTTACTGTTTTCCATCAAAATGTTTCAGCTATGTGAGGTTTGATTTTGCAACTTTTATTACTAATTTTTTTCAAATGGCAACAAGGTGGCTCGTCAGGTTGAAAAAAAAGATAATTTTATTACGATTTATTTGATACCGCACTCTAGGTATTAGGCTGAAAAAAAACTTTCAATAAAACCCTGAAATCCCATAACCTTACAACTTTCTTTAAATGAAGAGATTATTGAGATTAGAATAGCATTTGAAATCATCGAACAGCCTGTGACCAACACAACTGAAACAAAAGAAGTCCGAAGCCACACTCACAAATCTACATCCCTGGATGGTAAACGGGGTATTTTTAGAGCCAAAATTATTCATTTGAAGGCATCTATAGCCTTCTAAAATAAAAATTTATTTCGAAAAAAATAAAACAACGGTTACAAAAAGTAACAAATGATACATGGTGGTATTCAAAATGTCATATGGAGACGAAAAAACTGAAAAGATACCAGGTGTTCCATTTAGAAATCGATAGTTTATGTCACTTCCGGTGGAACCGGAAGTTGCATGAAGTTGAGTTAGTTGTCAAAATATGCAGTTTCATGAATTTAACAGATCCTTTAAATTTCATTTTTTTATCTCCGTAAACAAAAAAGTTATAGGGGCGAGCCACCTTCCGTGGACACCCGGATAATATATATTTATATATATATAATAAACATTCTCTCATTGATTAGTTATGAGATTATTGTGACAAACAACGCGCACTTATCGGAAGCGTCGCGAAGAAAATTGTAGATTCTTCGCCCGAGAACTTTACACTAGTTCAAAGGCAGCCCGCGCATTACGGCGTCCCGAACTGAAGAGGCGCGTCAGTCGACGCGCGAATTCTCTTCGGACCAACTAGGAGTCGTTTCTCTTGACGCTTCGTCTCAATGCGCGGTGATAGGCGTAGAGAAAATTTAAATATTTCTTGATCTCTGTCTGATATTTCAGTTTGTAGTCCAAAAACCTTTTTCTCTGTCATACAGAAATATTTGAAAATTTTTTATCTTGCATAAGATCATTAAAGAAATGATGAAATTAACCGTAAGTGTCTCTTTTAATTCATATTATGAACCCAGCATTTCTTCTTATTTTTTATTTATCTTCTTCCATAGTGGCAATTAAACTTAATACAGGGTGATCCTTTTTCGCCAAACTGCTCATCGTAACTCACAAGACAACGTACTGCGTTCTTTCAAATGCTGAAATAAATAGAATTATTGCCGAGCCGTTCGAGAAATGACGCGATGCTTCGGCCCAGTGCGCGGAAATCATCTAAATGACGCTTCGTTTCGCGAAGCTTCAGATAAGTGCGCGTGAACCTTAGGGTATCCGCACAACGAGCCTGGATGGTAGCTAACACCAACAATCAGAAAGACATGATTTCGATTACGATGGAACACACATACTAATAGTAAAAACACACTCAAGATCAGGCGAAATCCTAGAAATTATTTTCATACAAAAAAACCAAAACAACACAGTAAACAACAAAATAGATATAAAGGGCCTAAGTTCAATATATCCCCCATTATTGTAGTACATAAGCTCTATACGCATGAATGATTATACATCGTGTGAACGGAGACTCCCTAGTCAAGTAGTCAATAACGAAGGTGAAGCTACCGACGAACATTCTGGTGCGATACAATTTATTTCATTTTTGTGTATGTGTGTATGGGTATCCGCATAACGAGCCTGGATAGTAGCTGGTAGCCTAGCTGGTCGCCGGCTGCAAGAATTATCTTCGTAGTTTCTTATGGGGTACCGTACGTGCGCGCAGTTCCGGTCGATTGTATGCTAGCGGGCTATCTCGCTGGTCGCTCGAAGAACAACATTTTACATTCTACCAGCTACCAGCGACCAGCCAGGCTACCATCCAGGCGCGTTCTGCGGATACCCTTAAAGGTATACGCGCACTTATCGGAAGCGTCACGAACGGAAGCGTCGCGAAGAAAATTGTGGATTCTTCGCCCGAGAAGCTTACATTAGTTTTAATGGCTGCTCGCGCACTACGGCGTCGCGAACCGAAGAGGCGCGTCAGTCGACTCGCGAATTCTCTTAGGACCCACCAGGAGTCGTTTCTCATGACGCTTCGCTCTAATACGCTGTCACAGGCGACGAGAAGATTCAAATATTTGTTGATTCTTGTCTCATATTTCAGTTTGTAGCAGTATTTGGTAGGAAGTGGTACTAAAGTAGTTGGCAAATTTTGTTCTTTTTCAGTATCTAGCCGTGCAGAGACATTAATTACAAAGGTTATTTAAATATTTTTGATATGATTGTAGAAATCAGTTTTCAGATTGAAACTTTAAATGGGTGCATGTGCTTTAGTTTTGATGATGTTGAAACAGAAAAAATTAGTACATAAATAAAATCATTTTCAGAAAGTGGAAAATAAAGGAAGAGGAACACATGTTCAAAGTTATCGTTTTTTATATGATCTAACAGATAACAGTTACAGCAACATACTTATCAGGGAAAATGCATGGGAAGAAATAGGAGATAAAATAAAATGCAAAGGTAAGCTAAATTTTATTGCAAAATATCCTAATATATACACCGTGTTCTGAATATCTAAATTATCGTAAGTAATTGCACAAGTGCATCAAAATAACCGATAATTCTGCATGACAGCGTGTTGTCAAAAAACTGCATGAGTTCATCTTCATTTTTGGAGAAAGAGCCCGACACCGAAGGTGAAGGGCTCTTTCTCCGAAATATGAAAATGACCGAATGCAGTTTTTTGAAGAAAACACGTTGAAATGCGAAATTATCCGGTTATTTTCATGCACGACTGTAATTTGAGGAAATATTTCCCGAATAAACTTTAAACTTGTCAAACTGACGTAAGTAATTCATAAATTCTCAGCTTGTCATCAAAAAACATAATATGAACTATGCTAATATGCAATTATCGGTCTACAATGCAATTATCGCATATATATATAGGCTAGGCCGGTTCTACCGCACTTTGGGTCATTTTTACATGTAAATTCCCATAAGGAAATCTAAGGTCGAAAGTACCGAAAATGGTTCCATTGCACATGCGCACTGAGTCGGATTTTCCTAATGGAAATTTACATGTAAAATGAGCAGAAGTGGGGTTGAATCAGCCTAGCCTGTTCTAGGGTCAATGACCTCTCTGACCTCTCCGATTTATGTATGGTCTAATGACCATTATTCATATTATACTATGCAAATGGAATATATACAAATCAATCTCTTGGAGGTAGGTAGCGGGGGATAGATACAAGGATGAAAATATAACTATTTATTTAATTGTTACATAATAATTTTATTAATTGTATAATAATTATAGGTTATGATCAATCAGTATCCATTAATAGATTTTCATCATGAGGAATGGTCGAAGGCACCTCATAATGCCCCCAAGGAAGCGTCTCATTTGTTCCAGGTATTAAATATCTTTTATCGTCTTCAGGGCTGAGTGCAATTTTCTGCTGTGTAATGGAATATACCTTATGCT
>JARQZK010004799.1:0-12500 GCA_030704885.1 Cynegetis impunctata
TGAGCCCTTCTGTTGGACACGACAGATTTTTATATGTTTGTAGTTTTTGAAAATTGAAATTTTTTTCGCCAATATGCATGGCATGACACTGGAAATTCCGAAATACTCTTATATCTCGTTGGTCCAAAAGTTGAACTGTTAATACTTTCAGTTTTTCATTTACTGGTGTATTATTATGTAGTTCCTAAGAGTTTCTAAGTGTAGTAAAATGGAAGAACGTATCATGGAGTGTGGAAATGCCATTCTTCTTCTTAATAAATTCAAATATTCTAAGGGGAAGCAATCATAAGAAGGAGAAATGAAATGGCGCTGCACTAATGGGAAATTTTTTGAACAGCTGTACTGTACTGGACATTACATAAGGTTGATGTATTGTATTTTGCTTGATAAAAGCCAAAATACATACGTATTAATATTGTCTAATATTCCTAGTAAGGTCGACCTTCACTCAAATCTGTTATTAATTTTACTAAAAATTTTGAAAAACTTATATATATATGTAAGTATAGCAAAGAAAAACGTCCTTAAAATAGAAAGAAAAGAAAAAGTTCTTCAAAAATAAATTTATTAACACATGCTTAGTGAGAAAATTATAAATATTTTTCTTAAACGATAAAGTAATAAGAAAGGTAATAAATTAACAGATTAATAATCGAACATTATTCGGGATCATAATCGCCAGAAGTTGTGTAATCTTGCAAGTCGAAATAAGCTTCTTCATTTTCAATTTCGGTTACTTCTAAAATATCTTTTATTTTTAAATGAGTGATCTCCATCAAATCCTTTTGGTTTCAAATGACCATCTAGGAACCAACCACAATTCTGAGGGCTCAATTTTACACACATAGTATCAGTTGCATGCAGCCACATTGAATTTACATAAATAGTGCGCACATTTTTTTTATTTATTGATTCCCAGCATGGTGGTTTCGTGTTTGAGTCAAAACTTGTTGAGTTCAAAACTTTTCATGTTCTTCTTTCGCAGAAAAATATGATATCTGGCGTCATTCACTTTGTCATAATGTTCTATACTATACATAGCCACCGTAAATGCCTGAACAACTTTCATTTTTTCGGAAATAAATATGTCGGCTTCATCAGTAAACAATTTTTGTATTTCTGGTTCCTCGAAAAAAATTGAACGGTCTAACTTTTCCTTTATTATAAAAAGCTGCCGTGTAATCGGAACCTGTAAATGCATGGAAAGCCGGTATTATTTGATAAAAAATTATTTTTGTTCGGTAAGCATATGAGTGAAGGTCGACCTTACTTGGGATCCTCTACTACGCATATTGGTTGAAAAATGTCATGAATCGAATCTTGTTCTTCATCCAGCATCAGTAGTAATGAATTTTAAAGGAAATATAGAGCTGAACAAGCATTCAAGAATTGCTGAAAGAGCGTTGGAGTGATGCGAGTGAGAGATTCACTCGTTCTTATATTAAAAAAACTCGTCGCATTATCCACATGTTGAGGGTACTTCAAACCAGCGGTGAGGTGATAAAGAAGGAAGGATTTCAGGCGGAAGGTGATGGAGTAGGCATAATATGTGTAATAATACATAGATATGTGTGAGGGTATAATATTATTATCCGAAAAATTGCAATTTTTTGCTTTTTTTCTCATTTTAAGAAATTTTACTTTTTTTTCGCTTATATCTCGGGTATTATTGAGCCAGAAATACTTTAAATGAATTTTGGAGAAAATTTGATTCCCTTTCACGTGGTTTGCCAGATTTTTGCTTAACCACATGTTTCAGAAGATATGGGAAAAAAACCTGTCAAACGTCTTGAAAAAAATCGCAGTTTTTTTGCCCCAACGTCAAAAGCTCCGGGTCCTCGTGTTCGAAAACTCAGCAAAAACACCCTCTATAATCCCCAAATAATTCCTCAAAATTTCATTAACTTCGGAATTCAGTCCAGCTCACCCCGATTATTTTTACAATAATCCTGTACTATTTGCTCGCTTAATTTTTTTTAATTCAAAAGCCTGGCAACCCATATTCCTGAACGGATTCTTGCAGACAACCCTATACTACTGCATTCGTAATAAAATTACCTTAATTTTAATATATATTTCGTTTGGCAAATTGATGAACAAATTACTTTTTGTAATTTTATTTAATTATAGCCATGAAATTTTTTTTTACGGCAACCCTGTCGTTGTGTGTCCAGAAACATATTTTATACGATAAAAAATTATTTTTATCCGGCAAGCAGATGAGTGAAGGTTGGGATCTTAGACTATCTGTGTAGTTTTCCACATACAGATTGCGTTCTTTCCCGGTGGGACACCCTATATATATATATATATATATATATATATATATATATATATATATATATATATATATATATATATATATATATATATATATATATATTATATATATATTATATATATATATATATATATATATATATATATATATATATATATATATATATATATATATATATATATATGTATATATATATATATATATATATATATATATATATATATATATATATATATAATATAAATTCTTTCAGTTCTGATAACTGTTATTTTTCGTATTTATATTTTCAGGGATTGTCAAGTTACCTAAGATTCTTTTTGAGGAAGAAGTTACCCACCATGCTGAAGAAACCAGTGCTATAAGAGATGACTTAACATTATTACACAACGATGCCATCAAGACTGTAGAATTGGTACATATAGTTTCCCAAGTAGCTAAACCACTTTGTACCGATTTAGAAGAGAGACTCCTTGTAACCAAAGAAAGAAATAATAAACTTGAACGGTTGAAAAAAAGATTGCAAGATAAGCACCTTTAAAATGTTTCATAAGTCAACTATTTACCATTTTCTTACATGTCTCCTTATAGATAACGCAATAGTTTTTATGTAATTACATTAGAATATCCTGAATTTGAAACTATAATTCAATGCCTTATTCGTTTTTATTTTATGTAAAATATTTTCCAAATAAACTTTTTATTTTTATTTTTCTTAGCCCAATTCAAAATCTAGAATGGAAGAACAAAGGTCTGATGCGCACCAGATGTATATTACCTTAAACGCATAAAATTTGCGGATGATATTGTTCTGATTCCTGAGAACCCTGCATATTTGCAATAGCAAATAACAGGCATGAAAATTAATCTCAGATTAACAGTAAGGTAAAGCAGACATAAACAACAATATATTCGAAGTAGTGGATGGATATACATATACATATGTAGGTATCTCCTAAAACAGAAAAACGGTTCACCCTACCATAAAAATTCAGTTTGAATACTAATTTTTCGAGTCACGGTAGCTTCAAGATTCTCTTAAAAAAACACAATTCTCACATTATAAAATTGTTTATTCTTGCTTGTATACTTGTTCACATCAAAGTAGACAACAAATTTCGATTTTCATTATACGTTTCCATCTGACTTAGGAGGTTAGTGCGTGTTGTGTTCCTGCAGATGGCGAGTAACATGTTCACCATACTGGGAAAACAATACCGAAGAGTACCCAATAAGTCCGAAAGAAATGTCTATTATGTCTGATGAGAATCTCGATGTTTTGAACATCACGCGCGAAAGGATAGATGGAAAGATCGTTGGTGTCGAAACTCATGCAGTTAGGTCCACTAGGGAATTTGTTAAATTTCTATTTTTCGAATGAATGTCATAGTAATAAATGAATATATATATATATATATATATATATATATATATGTATATATATATATATATATATATATATATATATATATATATATATATATGTATATATAGGTGTCCCGAAATTAGACGTCAATATTCTAACCACGTATTCTACTTCAAAAAATAGAGATAAAAGTTCATACACTAGGGTCCCCAACTTCTTCATTTTTAAGATACAGGGTGTTAAAGGTGAATACCTGTTGGCGGTTTTTTGTGAATATTTTCGAAACCTGTGAAGGTAATCGGATAAAATTTGGTACAGTTACAAAACTTTTTACGCTCTATTTAATGTATCAAAAGTTAGTATTGCAATATTTTCAGGAGTGCAGGGGAGTATTTCTTTACGAATTGAGTTTTTGTTTTTCAATGTGCAAATCGAAGAGAAAATAATCAGTAGACTTGGAAACAAATGACGTTTTTTGATTTGCTAGGTAAAGAAAAATAAGTTTTCAATTATTAATCGCCCAGTTTTTAATTGTGCTGCTTGTTGCCGGAAGAAAAGCTATGTAGTAGTAATGCAGAGGCCTTCAAATAGAGAATTAGCAGATATCCACTTTGTACGTGGTTTATGCAATGGCAGAGCCAGCTCAATATGGTTTGAACTGTGAATATTAGGAATTGGCTAGACGAGTAATTTCCGAGTAAATGGATTATAAGAGGTGTTCCTATTCCGTGGGCACTTCGATCGCCGGATTTAAATCCAATAGACTACTATTTTTGGGGCCGTATAATAGAATACGCAACAAAAGTAGACTAAGATGAGGAGTTGTGTAAAAGAATTCGTGTGGCAAGGAATCAAATACCATTTTGAAGTTTCGCAAGCTTCACATGCGATTACCTGTAGAGCCGAAATATGCCTTCATGAGCAGGACAACCTTTTCGAACATCTTATCTAAATGTTCGAATAAGTAAACCTCAAATAATTGTTCCTTAATGTTTAGTTCAGTAGTTCCCAAACTGGGGAGAAGGGCATTGGGAGGCGCAAGAGCCTACAAATTTTAGGCTTTAAAATGACTAATTTCATATTTGACAAATTCAAATAAAAGAGGGATATATTGGTTGCGCACTTTCAAATTGCCGACCCTGTTGAGAAAATGCAGCACCACACTTCGCATTAGACCAGAATAGTGATTTCAAATATGATATTTATAAAAATCCGTTATCGGGTCTTCACCTTTAGAACGAAGAAGTTGTGGACCCTAGTTTATATGAACTTTTATATCTATTTTTGGATGTAGAATAGATGGTTAGAATATTGACGTCTTATTTCGGGACCACAATCAATTCGTAAATGAATATTCAAATGCATTTTTCTCCAAAATGCTGCTTCCTAGCGAAGTATGAGAAGAGTACCTTATTTGTACAAAAAGCTTCATATTTTCAAATTTTGAAGTCAAAATTACTAAAAATTAACCACCAAAAAATTTGGGCCAAATTTTTCGCCAATACCCCCCTGCACTACGCACTTCTGAAAATCTTGCAATACTAACTTTTATTACAAATTTTCGAAAATATTGACATCTAATTTCGGGACACCCTGTATATTATATATATATATATATATATATATTGTAACCATCCCCCTTTTTACAGATATTTTTATGCCCTGGCTAGCAGGGAGATTGGTTAACATTTATGGGTTCTGGGTCGTTCTCAGGAATAATAACGAAGTAAAATGAAAGGTATTTACTGTTTTCCTCTACTTTTTACATAAATGAGACTTATCTTTATGTTTCAATTTATATTGTCGACTTTTTCCTTGGGTGGATTGTTGTCTTTTGCCCTATCCTCGTCCCAAGTTCTTGGTAGCTCCAGAAAGGTGGTAAGGTGGTTTTTATTTTGAACTTCAGGCAACGTAAATTTCAGCTCCTGACAACGTGGACTTCAAACTCGGACCAAGTGAATTTTAAACTCCAACCAAGTGAATTTTAAACTCCAACCAAGTAGTTCTTAGCTCCTGACCAAGTGGCGTCTTATCAGACGCCACAAATACTTAACAAATTTCTAATAAACTATAATACTATATTTAATAGATATGAATACCATTTCAATTTATATTGAACACGACTCTATTAGCTAACGATGTCAATCTTTCGGCAACCAGCTACAAAAAGAACGAGCGATTGTTCATCCGGCTCTACTTAGATACTCTCGTTACGCGCAACTCATTAATCATAGAGCAAAGGAAAGTGAAGCATGAAACCACGGTACCTAAATGAACAATTGAGTACAAAATGCAGTGGCTACAGTCACTCGGTAAATTGACCCGTTACACACCCCCTTCGCCAAGGTAAAAAAAAATAATTTTCCAAAAAAAATTATTTTTTTTTTCAAAAAAAACTTTAAAGTTACAAAAGAAATTCTGAAAATAAAGAAAATTTAGTTTATAGTCAATAAAAATGAGAGAAAATTAATTCGATGAAGTTATGAGAAGTTTTTTTATAATGCATTATCGTGAAGAAAATCATGTTTGAAAACCTGTAAAAGAAAAATCAAAACGTCAAGATAAGTCATTCAATTAATTTATAAGGTACTAAGGTAAGTTACTAATAAAAGGTACAAGGTAAAATAATTTAAAACAGCAAAAAATATATATGCTCAACACATAAGATACAACACTAAAACACATGACTTGTCAGTCATCGATAAAATTTAAAGATAATAAAACAGGAAAAGCTAAAATCGGTAAATCAAAAAAAAAATATCAGCATATATGTATTCGTTGAGAAGGTACTAGCTCTCATAAACTCAAGATATACTGAGTGCCTACACACTAGATAAAGATAAGATATGTATGTCGACACACCAGCAAAGATAAACCTCAACGAAATACAAAACTGAAAGATAATTGAAAGAGAAAACTGAAAGATAATTGAAAGAAAAAAGTGTCTATAATAAGACAAGTCAAAATAAAAAAAGAAAAATACATAGCTTGACTATGAATATTAATAAAATTTAAAACGATGTCAATAAAAAAAAACACGAAAAATTATCAACCCCTACTTCTGACTATGGGTTATCCAGATAAGAAAATTTCACATTGAAAATATAAATCACAATAAAGGAAAAACAGATATAAATAAGTTACCAACTTGGCATCTCATGAATAAAATATTATGTAGAATAACTCAAAAAGAAAATTTTAATTTAATTATTTAACACATTCTGAAATCTAATTTGAAAAATGAATTTATAGTAAAAATTCAATATATAAAACTATTATATAATCGATAAAAACAATTCTCTAAGTATTGACGTACAGTTAAAATTTAAAGGTAAGATAAATATGTCAGTGTATTTCAGCAAAAGATACACTCAACAACTAAATTAACAAAAAAAAACATATTCACATAAAGTTAATCAAAAATAGTCAAATAAGTTAATATCACAGTCAGTTAATCAGTTCATTCATGAGTTACTACAAGTCACTAGACAAATTTTTGTTTTAAAAAAACTCAAAGACACGTAAAAAGGATAGTATCCAAATGTTACAACAAAATACCGGTTCAATTTCATTTAGAGCAAATGTTAAACGTCTGATCATGGAATCGTTAAATGCTTTGTTCAGATATTATCCTACGTTCATTCCTTCTACATATGAATCAATAAACAAAAACTAAAGAAAACGATATAGATAATAGGAGAAAGGATAATAAGTAATAGAAAAGACAATAGGTAATAGGAATAGGAAAGATAATAGGGCGCCAGCAAGTAGTTAACTTACAAAGATAAAAAAGAAAAATAAATTTTAGTGTACAGTACCAAAAAAACTGAATCTTTAAAAGACTCATGAATCTATAAACACCAAAGTAAATTAGTAGCTACGCACTGATTTATAATTAGATATTGCATAGCATAAATAAACTTCAGTTGATTAATAGGCAACCATATATACAAAAGATAATGTATGAGTAAACTCAGACACCTATTTCGCATATAGGTACGAAATAGTATAAGATAAGATAAGGTAAATAGGTACTAAATAGTACTAGATACAGATAAGATAAAGATATATGTATATATAATAGTTGCCAGTAAAATTTGGGATAAACTGTACACTACACAAAACCTAAAGGAAGCGATAATAGAAAAAAAATTTTTGGTGTACATCATTGCATCGGAAAAAGAAACAAAAAGAACTAAAAAAAAAAAATAATGTTATTCCAAGCATACTGGAAAAACAGAATCCTACAATTTAAAAATTAGTAACTGAACCTATAAAAGATCCACTACTTTCAGAAATTTCTGAAGTAAATTGAGAGCTACACTCTGATTTCAATAAGAATTGCATAGCACTATAAACTTCAGAAAAGGTGATAGGCAACCAGATATATACAGGTCTCTCGTTAAGCCAAATATTCTCGCTGCCTCGACTACAAGATAAAGATACAGATAATAGCTAAGTCGAGCAAGAAAAAGATACAAGATACATTAACGAGATCGAAGGTAATTATATATCTGCGAACATTGCCAACAAAAATAAACCTAATAGGTTGTCACACCAAAAACGAAAACTAAAAAAGTAACATAGTATGAGGTAAAACATAAGCGACATAATAAAATTAAGGAATGAATTTATAAGATAATAACTGAAGCAATGAAACTTCGGTTAGCCCTTTCTTATGAGAGAACTACCCTTAACGTTTTGTAATTTCTATCCACAAGTTCACCAACCTTACTTCCTAACTGAATTGATCTTTCATGAGCTATAACGAAGCTAGAGTTCAACGACATATTGAAACAATCAGAGCATTAAATTCAAAGGAAAAGTTACACGACAAAGATTAATTTTAACGTTATTCAAAATATCAACAAAATATCAAAGAAAAAGTCAAGTAAATTCAAGTGAAAAATAAAAAGTGATAAATCAAAATTTAGAAAAAGAAAATGTTAATCAAGAAATTGAGTTAACGAAGGCAATCCACTAATCATAAACTCATGCACAAGTTATCATCACTGAGAACCAACCAGAACAGAAAAGTTAATTAAAAGAAATTAGGCCCTTTACGTTGGTCGCCAATTATGTAAGAGCCCCACGTTGGGCGCCATTTATGTAACCATCCCCCTTTTTACAGATATTTTTATGCCCTGGCTAGCAGGGAGATTGGTTAACATTTATGGGTTCTGGGTCGTTCTCAGGAATAATAACGAAGTAAAATGAAAGGTATTTACTGTTTTCCTCTACTTTTTACATAAATGAGACTTATCTTTATGTTTCAATTTATATTGTCGACTTTTTCCTTGGGTGGATTGTTGTCTTCTGCCCTATCCTCGTCCCAAGTTCTTGGTAGCTCCAGATAAGGTGGTAAGGTGGTTTTTCTTTTGAACTTCAGGCAACGTAAATTTCAGCTCCTGACAACGTGGACTTCAAACTCGGACCAAGTGAATTTTAAACTCCAACCAAGTGAATTTTAAACTCCAACCAAGTAGTTCTTAGCTCCTGACCAAGTGGCGTCTTATCAGACGCCACAAATACTTAACAAATTTCTAATAAACTATAATACTTTATTTAATAGATATGAATACCATTTCAATTTATATTGAACACGACTCTATTAGCTAACGATGTCAATCGTTCGGCAACCAGCTACAAAAAGAACGAGCGATTGTTCATCCGGCTTTACTTAGATACTCTCGTTCCGCGCAACTCATTAATCATAGAGCAAAGGAAAGTGAAGCATGAAACCACGGTACCTAAATGAACAATTGAGTACAAAATGCAGTGGCTACAGTCACTCGGTAAATTGACCCGTTACAATGTATATATATATATATATATATATATATATATATATATATATATAATTATATATATATAAAATATATATATATATATATATATATATATATATATATATATATATATATATATATATATATATATATTATATATATATATATATATATATATATACGAGGTATGTAAATAAAATAATGAGACTGGCAACTTCGCTCCCGATCTGGCAAGGCTGGAGACGAGCGGCTTCAAACACCGTTAGGTGCACATGTGATACGCCTCCAGTATGAGTTTGAATGCCCTACAGTCATCTGTTTGTCCGTAGCGTTAGTTTTCCTGAAACAGTTTTGTCTTGTGCGTTCTAATTATGAGTGGCATTAGTTTCGAACAACGGTGTGCTATCAAGTTTTGCTTCAAACTTGGACACAATGCAACTGAAACATTTGAAAAACTTCGGCAGGCGTACGGAGAAAGTGTTTTGTCAAGGGCCCAGGTGTTTCGGTGGTTTAAGGCATTTTCAGAAGGAAGAGAGTCAATTGAAGATGAACCACGAAGCGGAAGGCCTTCAACTGCAAACATCGATAAAAATGTCAACAGAGTTCGGGATCTTGTGCGTTCAGATCGACGGTTGACAGTCAGAATGATCGCGAAAGAGTTGAATTTGAATCACACCTCCGTTCATCAGATTTTGACCAATGAATTGGAGATGAGAAAAATTTGCGCAAAAATGGTTCCGAAAAATCTTTCTGAAGAGCAAAAGGGTGTGAGAAAGGAAAGGAGTCTTGATTTTTTGGGAACGATTGGAAATGATCCCCATTTTTTGGAACGTGTCATTACTGGTGACGAGTCTTGGGTGTTTGAGTACGACCCAGAAACCAAACGCCAAAGCATGGAGTGGCACACTGCATCCTCTCCAAGACCCAAAAAAGCACGAATGAGCAAGTCAAAAATCAAATGCATGCTGATTTGTTTTTTTGATAGCCACGGAATCGTCCACAGAGAGTTTGTGCCTCAAGGCCAAACGGTTAATCAACACTTTTACCGAGAGGTCCTTGAAAGACTTCGAAAATGAGTCTCTCGAGTGCGACCAAACATCAAAATGAACTGGGTGTTGCATCACGACAATGCACCATGTCACACTGCAATCTCAATAATGCAGTTTTTAGCCAGTAAAAACATTCCTGTAGCTCCTCAGCCTCCTTATTCACCAGACTTGAGTCCCTGTGACTTTTTTCTCTTCCCGAGATTGAAAAATCACCTCAAGGGAACTCATTTTGGGACACTTGCGAACATTCAAAAAGCTGTAACCGACCAGCTGAAGGCTATTCCAGTATCGGAGTTCCAGCAATGCTATGATGAATGGAAGAACCGTCTCCAGCGCTGTGTGACTTCCCAAGGAACTATTTTGAAGGAGACAGTATCGCATTATAATATTCTCTGAATAAAACATTGAAAAAATATCAGTCTCATTACTTTATTTACACACCTCGTATATATACATATATATATATATATATATATATATATATATATATATATATATATATATATATATATATATATATATATATATATATATATATATATATATATATATATATATATATATATATATATATATATATATATTATGAATATACAGGGTGATTCATTAAGGGTGGCGACCGGCCGTATCTCGGAAACTGCATGTCCTAGAATTTGGAGAAAAAAATTCTTATACGAAAATCTGCCCTAAAAAAATTATTAAAAATGTTTTTGAGTCCATAGTTTTTCGCTAGGTGACGCAATCTACCACTTATAAAACATAATTTAATTTCTTACAAAATATTTCCCAATTTAGACCAAAAAAGACTGTAACTACATAATGCATCAACCGATTTTCAAAAACATAGACTCTATATGCAAAGAGTGTTGAATGTAGATTTCATAACAAATAACAAAAATACTTTGAATTTTCCAATCGGCAATCGGAGGATGGTGTTTCGAACAATCTAACCAATTTTAGGCTGGGTGCGAATTTTTGTAACTTCACTCCTATTTTTGGTCTAATTTGACCTGACTAGTTTTGTTTCATTATGTAATATTAATAAATATTTTTGTGATGCGTTTCTTCTTGTTATTTTATTTTTAAAACAATTTCAGCAACATAATCATAAACACTCATCAAAAAATGCCAATATCTTTGGAATGAATAGAGATATCAGTTCGCGGTTTTGGCAGGTCAATAATTCATCAAATTTGGCTTTTTGTCAGCTATTTAGATTTATAGCATTGCATTTGAAATTCCTCAAAAAAATCATAAATTGAGCTAGGTGTTACATAACGCCCTCCGATTGCCGATTGGAAAATTAAAAGTGTTTTTGTTATTTGTTACTGACATCTACATTCAACACTCTTTGCATAGAGTCTACGTTTTTGAAAATCGGTTCATGCATTATGGAGTTACAGTCTTTTTTATTTCAAAGAAAGAGAACTTCTCCCTCCATTGCAGAATAGGTAATACAGAAAAATGACTTTAACAAAAGTTGTAGAATAAGAATACTTAATAGTTTCTATTTTTTACCTGCCGAAATTGGGGAATATTTTGTAAAAAATCCAATTATATTTTATAAGTTCTAGATTGCGCCACCTAGCGAAAAACTATGGACTCAAAAACATTTTTAATCATTTTTTCAGGGCAGATTTTCGTATAAGAATTTTCTTCTCCAAATTCTAGGACATAAGGTTTTCGAGATACGGCCGGTCGCCACTATTAATGAATCATCCTGTTTATATCTAATATATAAAATTTTCATGTCACGGTGTTAGAAGTTAAACTCCTCCGAAATGGCTCGAACGATTCTCATGTAATTTTGTGTGCATTTCGCGTAGGTCTGAGAATCGGCCAACATCTATTTTTCATCCCCCCAAATGTTAAGGGTGGTATACCCCTTAATGAAAATTTTTTGTTCCATTTTTTTTATACAGCATTCAAAAAAACATATCTATATATATATGTATATATATATATATATATATATATATATATATATATATATATATATATATATATATATATATATA
>JARQZK010004800.1:0-14043 GCA_030704885.1 Cynegetis impunctata
GGAATGATTTGAGCAGCTGAAAATATGCGATATATAATTTTAAACAAAGTATATAAGAACTAACTGAACAAATTACTCTATTCAACTTTCCTGACAATGCAATCATTATCTAATGTCCATTTATAATATTTCTTCAGAGGTTATGAATTCATCAGAATATGTACCAAAATGAAAGAAATTAAGGTCAATAAATACCACTAATACAAATTTTTTCGCATCCAACCCCTCACTTATTCTCTATACAAGGTCAGTTGTAGCTCCAAGAGTGGAACTGTTACTCTCAGAGCCATAATGAAAATCAGAGCAAAGAGTTTATTCGGTGTTTCATTACAGTTTCCAATAGCTTCGAGAAAATTGAAGCCAGTGAAGGCTGGTAATATTTAGGATCAATTTGAACACCTTCTCTGAATACTGGTATATGATAACTACACATTCCAATGAATTTGATCCTTTTAGCTCTAGATTATGATGTATCCTATGGTATGGTTCCTATATCAGGAAACCATTTCCACCATTTATTGCCTCCAAATGAAAATAAATTCTGTAAATGTTGATTAAAGTTGAGTTGTACTAATCAACACACAATGAATGCAGTAACAGATTGAAGAAATTATTGTAAAAAATTATAGATAGTGAGATTTAATAATCTAAAAAGAATGGTATACTATGCATTCGTTTATTACGTCTATTCTATAGCACAATTTACAGAATATCGCTGAAATTAAGCTCCATTAACAATTCAAATACCATAAAAATCTTTTTGAGATAATTTTGAGTGACTTCTAGTACCAATTAACTTTCGTTATAGAAATTAATAGTGGATCAGAAAGCATTTTCTCCACGATCATCACAGAATTCGCCAATTCTGATATCAAATTTAATTACAGAATGCTGGAATTCCCTCTTTTGAGATTGAAGAAATATTCTGCAACACCTCTTTAAATGTATTTGCTTTCTCTCCCTTGTTATAGAATAATATTCTCACACTGGCTAGCAATAATAACATTTGCCTTGACGCAGTTGATTGTCATCGTAGTGGCAAATTTGAGTAAGTGTCAAAATTATTGCTGTCACGTTTTCATTCGAAAATATAATAAATAGCATGAATTTATTCAGTGATTCAGAATTTTTGATCGTGGAGAAAGTATAGTCTGCTACTCGGTTAGAATGAAAACTCGTGATGCTCGTGGTTCCTCACGCTCGCCTTCGGCTCGCGCTCGGAACTTTTCCACTCCATCGAATTTTCATTCTAACCTTGCTACAGAATATACTATTCTCATATAGCTTGACATGAATATATATGATCAAATATGTGTCTAGACAAAATGACAAAATGGTTAGTGGTTGAAGTAGTATATCTTCGAATCATCATGGAATTATAAGCTGGGTAAATTCAATCAAAAAATTCAATGAAATATGATACAAGGCATTCATATAAACGAAACCTAGGGATTGTCTCACTTGTATGTTGTAAAACAAAGAACACTATTGGGGTTTGAATATCTATGTGAAATATTCAGTACGAAAAACCGTAGCGGCCTTGCTGGATATTCTCTGCTCAACTTAGCAATTTCCATTTTAATATCTGTTTATGTGTCGGACGTTTTGCGGAAAAACGCGGTCAAATTAAATTTACAAAAAGGTATTAAAATGTCGCACGTGAAAACCATTTACACAGATTTATGACGACGTTATTAGACAGAAAGTCTGGTTCAAAATTAATTCTTCTGGATGAGGTTTGTCTTCACTTAACAAATGTTATGGATGAAGAAAGTTTTGTGAAAGCTCAAGCATTGAAACGACGCAGATTTTCATAAAAAAGGATATTAGATTCAGTTTCTTGTCGTTTTTATTCATATTTGATGTAAATAACATTATTGGAGAGTTTCAATGTTGCGCCTTTATTACATAGTATGAATTATTACCGTGAAATGACTAATGAATATTGTAGTTATTTCAGAAATGTATGGAAAAAAGATGGAAGGTGTCGTGAGACACTATATATAATGTATTAAATAGTAGGCACAATTAAATGAATTAAAAATGGTAAGAATAATTGAAGAATTAATTAAAAATTTGTTTGTCAGCTCCGACGCACGACTGGAGTTTCCTCCAGTATTAATTTTTTTTAATGTGCACAAATATAAGTATCACTTTATATAAATAAATAAACTACACTCTAAAATCAAAACACACATTGACGGTTAGGTTGCTGTTGTATGTGTTGTAACTATACATGCACCAACTGTTGCCGGTATACCCTAATATATGCGGCGTAAACTCCAATAGTAGTTTTAATAGCATACTATATAATATAAAATATATAAGATATATGCAATATCAAACATACGTACATAAAATAACAGAGAGCTGTCCGTTAAATCAATTAATAATAATGATAAATAAAATAAACCGCATCCAATTGTTTTTCAGATTCTTCTTTTTCGTTATTCATTGTCATTGAAATCAGTTTTTACTTGTATATTTCAATATTTTATTAACTTCAGTCACTTATTTTGTTTATTGTGCATAAATATAGGAATCCCTATACCGGTATACCCTAATATATGCGGCGGTATAATAATAATCTTGGATTGAAAGGTGTGCATAGTACTTTGCGCAAAGGAACGTAACATGTCACTTTTAGTTAACGTTCGATTTTACTCCTCATAAAATTCTTTTACCGCGGGCTGAATATGAAAATCGTTTTTTAAGGAGTAAACTCCAAAAAAATGAATGAAGTAAAGTAAGACAATGGTAATTGATAATTTTTAAATTAACGAAATTTGAAATTATTAATTTGTAATTAATCAAGTGTGACATATATGTTTTCAATTCAATTCTGGGTTGAAACAAACTTCATCATTTGCGGTACTGTACCTTTTTGACAATTTCGCTGGAATTTTTAATCCTTGAATAATTTCCATTCAAAAAATAAATACAAAGCAACACTTTCATACTAGTCGTGACGGACATACTTTCAATCCTTTATTTTATTCGCCAAGTGATTGGAGTTCAAAGTGTGATAAGAAAAATGTATGAAAAATATAAATTAAAGGCGGAATATCTTCAACTAGGAATGATTATTATGTTTCGTATCTGATGTTTAGTAACCATGCCCCCAAGTTCAGAAAAGCCACGGAATCTTGGAAAAGATTTATTTTTCAAGGGTGGTGCAAGCAGAACACCAGTCTTGATCTCGAGATATATATCACTTTCACGATTGGAGACAAAAACGAAAACGAAATGGAGAGTCGAAGAGATGATACTCGCTGTTATATAAAATAACAAAATGGCCCAATTTGAAAATGTCACATTTTCTGTTAATATCTCGGCCAGTCGTTATATGGAAACGGCGGATATAAAAGTAATGAAAGTATTCGTTTAAAGATTTTTATTTCTTGATATAGTTATTTTCCACGTTACGCGAATTATGTCAACAAAATGCATATTATTTCACGACTACAACTAGATGGAATTCTGAAATGGTAGGATGGTTTTAATTAAAGGGAAAGGGAAATCAGCACGTGTAATAATTTGAGAACAGTCCGTGGATATAAAATTAAGAAAAACTAGGACATTTATTCGAAATTAGTCAAACAAACCTCCTAGCGGACCTGGTTTTACGAGTTCACGATACATCGAAATAACACTTACCAATTAAGGTAAGAGGTTTGTTTATATATATTCATTTATATTTATATGTTAATGTATACGAGAGGTATATATATATATATATATATATATATATATATATATATATATATATATATATATAAGTAAGAATTATTCGTGTTAAACGGAAAACACGCCCGTGGTTATAAAATTAAGTGAACTAGGACATTTATTTGAAACTAATCAAACAAACCTCCTAGCGGAGCTGGTTATAAGAGTTCACGAAGCATCGAAATATCAACATCTACCCTAGACGGTAATTGTTCGAAATGTTAATTTGTTTATCACAATCGATGGAAATTGATAGACAGACTGTTTCGCCCTTATCGGGGCTCATCAGTATCATCCATCCACCGAGAGTGACAACCAAACCAACATTTCAAACAGTCATACATATTTCTTCTAGTAACTCCATGATATATAAATATGACACAGCGCCACCAGTCGGAAACAATTGAACCACATCTTTCAGACAGACGAAAACATTTCGGCAACGAGAACTAGTACGTCCGGAACACCCGAAGATGGCTACCATATTCGCTAAGCAAGAGTAAAGCTGACACATCAATTCGATGTGATTCAACATTACACACCACAAGCAGCAATCGCCCCGAATTTTATCGCAATGGCAAATGAATATAAGTAAGAATTATTCGTTTTAAACGGAAAACACGCCCGTGGTTATAAAATTAAGTGAACTAGGACATTTATTGGAAACTAATCAAAAAAACCTCCTAGCGGAGCTGGTTATAAGAGTTCACGAAGCATCGAAATATCAACATCTACCCTAGACGGTAATTGTTGCTCCGCTAGGAATTTTGTTTGATTACTTTCAAATAAATGTCCTAGTTCACTTAATTATATATATATATATATATATATATATATATATATATATATATATATATATATATATATTATTCGAATTGTTGTTGCCTGTGATTTTATTTTTAATCTCTTTGATAATTATTAGCAAGAACAGGCTGGTTGAATCTTAAGAAACTCGATATAATTAATAAATTGACGTTTCACTATGACATTCATAGTTATTCAAAACTTTTGAACAAAATTGAAAATTCTTTGACATTTATTGACTTGAAAAAATTGAATAGATAAGATTGATCTGTCTTGTTAAAAATTCTTTCAGTCTAATATTAACATTCAAAATTGTTATCATTAGAAGGCAAGGGAAACTACAGAAACCTTTACCTATGTAATGTTCGAAAATAATAATAATAGGGTACTATTTATTTAACAGAAAGAAATTAGTCACGGGAAAATATTAAAAAAGTAGAGCAGAATTATCGGTATAGAACGTTTATATGGAAGCAGCCGTTGACACGTGTTTCGGACTCTTTGGTCCTCATCAGAACGGCGTAGCTAAGTATTGGATTGAAAATTTGGAGATGAAAATAGTTTAATAAATAAATAAAATCCTCTGTTATGGAAGAAAATCACTTATTTGTGGTTTATTGTTTGAACTCTCCGGTATGGGAGATTTGGTCAAACTTTGCCACGGAGGCGATTAATTCCATCCGAGAGATCTCTCGGATGTGTCAACGGCTGCTTCCATATAAACGTTCTATACCGATAATTCTGCTCTACTTTTTTAATATTTTCCCGTGACTAATTTCTTTCTGTTAAATAAATAGTACCCTATTATTATTATTTTCGAACATTACATAGGTAAAGGTTTCTGTAGTTTCCCTTGCCTTCTAATGATAACAATTTTGAATGTTAATATTAGACTGAAAGAATTTTTAACAAGACAGATCAATCTTATCTATTCAATTTTTTCAAGTCAATAAATGTCAAAGAATTTTCAATTTTGTTCAAAAGTTTTGAATAACTATGAATGTCATAGTGAAACGTCAATTTATTAATTAAATCGAGTTTTTTAAGATTCAACCAGCCTGTTATTGCTAATAATTATCAAGAGATTATATATATATATATATATATATATATATATATATATATATATATATATATATATAAATATTTATGAAAAACGTGAACGGATACAAATTTTAGTCAAGAGGCGTCAATACTGTGCAGAAATATTTTAACTCGCCTAACTACATTGTGAAAATTGTGGAATCCAGAAATAGCGGAGTTTTATTTTTGTGAAGGGTGACCAAAGAAAGAAATTTATTAGAAACTTACTCGGTTATATATTGTTTCTCATAATTGAATACATATTATTGTAACTTACATAAATATAATCATTTAAGATGTTCACGAGAAAATGTTTTCATTGTGTATGAATGGTGAATAAAATTCAAAAAAAATTTGTTTCGAAATTTCACAATAAAATAGAAATAAAATTACAAAAAATACCTAATGAATTTTTTTCTTCTTTCTTTCCTCATCTTCTTCGTCATAGTTATCTTTGACGTTATATTTATTATATGCTATTGGAGAACTATTTTTAATCTCCTCATCCACAGCCATAGTTGTTGAAAACGTATATCTTGCAGCTGCATCTTGCAACGTCAGTAGCTCCGTTTCATTTTCTAAATTTAATTTTAAGTATGTACATGGCAATGTACGTAATTTTTTTTTCAAATGTTCCCCTTTTGGTGTGTAAAATTACTTCACTTGGACCTCATCTTCGATAATACTGGTATTTTCTAATCCAAATATATGAGTAAATATAAAACAAAATTAATAAGAGGAAACTAGAGAACAAGAAGCAGCTTTTTCAGTAACTTACTGAAAAAGCTGCTTGAGAACTACATACAGATGCTGAGTTGACAATCTCTTTATTCGTTGACTTGAAGAGGAGTGTTGTTGGTATATTTGATATTTTCTTAGTCAGTATAGATCAAGACACTTCTGAAACTGATACTCTAACGTTTTCGTTCGATTCATATTATAGTCACCAAGATTTGAAGAAAAACAACTTTTAATGAACAATCAGACCACATTTGCATTTTAATGATTAGTAGGACTAATTTGCAAATTTTCCCACGTAGAAATCATGATTAAAATTGAAACAAAGTTGCATCATCTGTAGCCTTGAAGGATACAGGAAGCATACAAAAAGGATTAAATATTCCAAAATGGTTCGAAAACGTTGAATCTATTTTATTTAAAAAAAAACATTCTTGGTGTTTTTTTTATTTTAAACCATCGACCAGTCTGCCTATATAAACTTATTTTTATTTACATTATGGTCGTGTGATCCAAATTGCAAGAGCAGTAAATAATTTGAGAAAGTATTCTGTCATAATAAACATAGTGAAGTTTGTTTTTTTTTTTCATTATGATAAATCGTTACGAAGTAACGACGGATTCCATCAATTATTCAAGAATTTCATAAGTATAAGATGTATCTGTGTTAAATAAATAATTAAGTTATCATCTTATTTAGGTGACCAACCCTCAAAATTTCAACCTTTTTGTCAAATCGGAATGTGAAAATAGCATTTAAAACTCAGAATACCATTGGAAAAGATATTAAAAATTCAAAAGATAAAACTACTCCGCAAAATAAGTCAAGGATCTATAAGCTAACTTGTGGTCATGTCCTAAAGTATATGTTGGCCAAACTGGCAGGAACTTTGGAGATCGAATATCAGAGCATGAAAGAAGTTACGACAAGGAAAAAGTAGATTTTACTTATGCATCACATCTCCTGGAACATATTCATATTTTTGATAGTGAATTTAAAATATTACATATATAAAAATAAGGCTAAAAACGCAATTTATTAGAAGCACTTGAAATCAATAATATTAAACAATCCAATAATTTATTGAATGGCCATTTATATATGGATAATTCACCATAGTTAAATCTTTTCTGAATGTTATATTGAATATTTCTACCTGCTGTGTTTTTCCTATTCACATCAGTTTGTACTATCTACCTGTTAAGAGATTACGTCTTATTGTATATTTATTTCTTGGATTCATTGGGTCGATACTTGGTGTAAATTAATAAACATATTAAAACAATGGTTAAAAATAACAATTTACACATTTATTATAAGAAATAACGCATGACGCACGTTTCGGTGGAACTTCACCTTCTTCAGATGCTAATGGCAAACTAACTATGATTCTCTGTTATATCGAAAACAAGAAATGACAAATTATGTAGAAGGAGTAAATACAAAGATGGTGACAAATAATTATTAAAAAAGGAAAAACCAATTCAGAACTGCTAGTCAGGTAGTTCGGTAATTTTGAAAAGATTAAGAAGGGGGCTTGAAGTATGATCGATTTGGCTATTCAATAGGAGACCGGAATGCTTGTATTTATTTATCTGTAATGATTCTAAAAAATTAAGTTTAATTCCCTTACTTTCAGTATTTAATATTTTAAAATCGAAATTGAATGTGTGATTTTCTTGGATTAAATGGTTTGCATAATATGAATCCGACTTCTGATTAACAAAGCTACGTTTGTGTTCTGAAATTCTAGTTTGAAAACTTCTGAAAGTTCTACCAATGTAAAACTTATCACAATCGCCACAATTAGTTTTATAAACTCCTGATTTATTATCTTTATGAACTTTGGATTTATTATTTTTTATATGATTTCCTAAATTATTACCGTTACGATAAGCAATGTTAATGTTGTGCTTAGATAAGAGAGATTTAAGTTTTTTACTTGAATTTCCGATGAAAGTGAGGCTATTTTATTTGATATTATTTTTAGTAAGGGGGTACACCTGGTTAATAGCATTTTTGAAAACCTTTTTATCTATCATATTGTCTATAATATTGAGATCATAATTATTATTTACGGCAATTTGTTTAATTATATGTTTCTCGATGTTAAAATTGGCGTTTGAAAGTGGAATATTTACTAAACGATGTACCATCATGTTAATCAGAAGTCGGATTCACATTATGTAAACCATTTAATCCAAGAAAATCACACATTCAATTTCGATTTTAAAATATTAAATACTGAAAGTAAGGAAATTAAACTTAATTTTTCAGAATCATTACAGATAAATGAATACAAGCATTCCGGTCTCCTATTGAATAGCCAAATCGATCATACTTCAAGCCCCCTTCTTAATCTTTTCAAAATTACCGAACTACCTGACTAGCAGTCCAGAATTGGTTTTTCCTTTTCTAATAATTATTTGTAACCATCTTTGTATTTACCACTTCTACATAATTTGTCATTTCTTGTTTTCGATATAACAGAGAATCATAGTTAGTTTGCCATTAGCATCTGAAGAAGGTGAAGTTCCACCGAAACGTGCGTCATGCGTTATTTTTTATAATAAATGTGTAAATTGTTATTTTTAACCATTGTTTTAATATATATTTATTTCCTTAATCTTTCGATATTCTTATTGTAAAAGTTAGTATGTACTATACATTTGAATGAGCCACTGTGTTTGGCGAAACAATTATTGTCATGTTAACAAGATATGGTGAAAATAGAAAACTTTGAAGTTTTATTGACAATACTGTATCTGTATTATTATTTTTGACAAGAAATAATTATGTTTTAACCGCTACCTTTATTTCTTTCTACCTATAAATAATTTTGGAAAGCTTATGAATTTTATTTATGATGATATACTAGTTACGCAGTTCTGATAGATGAGATGATACATATTAAATGAGAATTTCAATACTGAAAGCGATCAATAAGGATTATTGCCAAGCTGTAGGAAACATATTTTCCTTATTGATATAACCTTTATTACTTAAACACGTTTATACCACAGATTCCCCAGGCTACAAATAAAACCATAAGACCCTACCTCGAAAGTGCGATTACTGAAACGCTACAAGCGAAAACAGGTGTTCTTCTGAAATGTCGCTAGGCACGCACGTACTCGTCCATCGACCTCCAACCTTCGCTGGGCCAGACTCGACGCTTGGCCCTTATCTTCAGCCCTTCGGTAGCCCAGGGGACTCGTGCCGCCGCTCGTGCATCGAAAACAAATGGCCTCTGATTAATAGCGATAGTGTGTGTGAACATTGGCTCGTTTTTCTAGGTGAGTTGCAGTGACGTGGAGGATTACCTAGTGCAGAGTGGATGGCAGGATTATGCATGATGAATAGAGTGCAATCGACAAACGATTGCTACAAATTTTAAGCTAGCGCCCAGAGAGTAAAATAATAATATATATATATATATATATATATATATATATATATATATATATATATATATATTTATATATATATATATATATATATATATATATATATATATATATATATATATATATATATATATATATATATATATATATTATATTATTATAAGAGATGACTATCTATAAAAAAAAATATAATATAATATATATATATATATATATATATATATATATATATATATATATATTATATATTATTATCAGAGATGACTTCCTCTAAATTAAAATATAATATAATATATATATATATATATATATATATATATATATATATATATATATATATATATATATATATATATATATATATATATATATAATCTTTTGATGATTATTAGCAATAACAGGCTGGTTGAATCTTAAAAAACTCGATTTTATCAAAAAGTTGACGCCTCACCATGACTTTCGCAATTGAAATTTCTTTGACATTTATTGATTTGAAAAAATTGAACAAAACAGGGCTGCTTTGTATATGCTATTCAGTCTAATATTAATATTCAAAATTCTTATCATTAGATCGTAAGGGAAACCAAAGAAACCTTTACCTACGTAATGTTTGAAAATAATAATAATAGGGTACTATTTATCTAACAACAAAGAAATTAGTTATGGGAAAACATTAAAGAAGTGGAGTAGAATTATCGGAATAGTACGCTTATATGAAAGCAGCCGTTGACACGTGTTTCGGACTCTTTGGTCCTCATCAGAACGGCGTAGCTAAGTATTGGATTGAAAATTTGGAGATGAAAATAGTTTAATAAATAAAATCCTCTGTTATGGAAGAAAATCACTTATTTGTGGTTTATTGTTTGAACTCTCCGGTATGGGAGATTTGGTCAAACTTTTTCTTCGTGGCAAAGTTTGACCAAATCTCCCATACCGGAGAGTTCAAACAATAAACCACAAATAAGTGATTTTCTTCCATAACAGAGGATTTTATTATAAAAATTTCATTAAAAACGGCTACTTCCATATAAACGAACTATACCGATAATTTTTGCTTTACTTGTTTAATATTTTCCCAAAACTAATTTTCTTTTTTAATATTAATTTACACTTTTTGAGATCTCTCGGATGGAATTAATCGCCTCCGTGGCAAAGTTTGACCAAATCTCCATACCGGAGAGTTTCAAACAATAAACCACAAAAAAGTTATTTTCTTCCATACCAGAGGATTTTTTTTATTTAACTATTTTCATCTCCAAATTTTCAATCCAATACTTAGCTACGCCGTTCTGATGAGGACCAAAGAGTCCGAAACACGTGTCAACGGCTGCTTTCATATAAGCGTACTATTCCGATAATTCTACTCCACTTCTTTAATGTTTTCCCATGACTAATTTCTTTGTTGTTAGATAAATAGTACCCTATTATTATTATTTTCAAACATTACGTAGGTAAAGGTTTCTTTGGTTTCCCTTACGATCTAATGATAAGAATTTTGAATATTAATATTAGACTGAATAGCATATACAAAGCAGCCCTGTTTTGTTCAATTTTTTCAAATCAATAAATGTCAAAGAAATTTCAATTGCGAATGTCATGGTGAGGCGTCAACTTTTTGATAAAATCGAGTTTTTTAAGATTCAACCAGCCTGTTATTGCTAATAATTATCAAAAGATTAAAAATAGATCACAGGCAACAACAATTCGAATAAATATATATATATATATATATTATATTATATTTTAATTTAGAGGAAGTCATCTCTGACCAGTTAAACAATAATTGAATAATTGGGAGTAATTGAGGTAAATGGTCTTTCTTTTGTGATATGTACTATTTATCGCCATATGTTTAGCTTTTGCAACTTCACATTTACTTTTTTAGAACATCTATGAGAATTGACACATCAAGAGTCACAACACTACAAAACATTGTCCAAAATCTTTATATATAATTTTTAAAATGTTTTCGTTTTTCGTTGATTAAATTTTTATAATTTTGAATAGTAATTTTACAAATTGAAATAATATATTTTTGTTTGAGAGTATATTGATTGAATAGTTCCAGGTTTGGTTGTTTTTTGGCTGGAGGTTCATTGAGTCAATTTGCGTCAACGTTGGTTGATATTATAAGATATGCAACATCAAAACAAATAATAGTTGAGATATTGATAATTATGGATTGATGTGGTTGTCTGTCAGAGAGTCAATTGTTTTCATATGACGTAGGACGAATTTTCAGTCTCATTTTTTGTACTTTTCTGAAAATAATAACTCACTAGCATTTCAGTAATTGTTGCATGTAAGAAAACCAGTTACCTATGCATTGAGAGATTTAGTTCTAAGGATGATTGAATTGCTATGCAAGTAGACTTTTAAATCATGACCTGTTGTTAACCTAAACTAAACTTGATGTTAGTGCACTATGAATAATAATTGTTAATAGAAATTGTTCATTTGATCTTGTTCCTTTTCGATTCTGGACATATATTTACATGTAAGTATTATGAACTCCAATGATTTGTTAATTCTTTTGGATGTTCTGAAGAAGTAGCTGCACAAGCTGAACATGTCAATATATAGTACATAGGTCAAAAAAAACCTTTACTCTGATTATTCCCAATTATTCAATAATTGTTTATATATATTTATATATATATATATATATATATATATATATATATATATATATATATATATATATATATATATATATATATATATATATATATATATATATGCCACTGACTCGCATTCTGATCTAGAGATCTCTGAAACAACATGCCTGGTGGCTTAGTTACTCACTAAGAACGGGCTTTACGCCAATTCTATCCAAAATAAATTTTTCACCAAAAACTGGTGTAAATATAGTATATTTGCAAAAAAATATTCTCGGCTAGCGAGAAAGATGAGGGCCAAAGCGCGTACGTTCACCAAATAAATATCCGCGCGAAACAGTCGTTTGAATATAAATTCCTTTATATATCAGGAGAAAATTTCCATCTAAATTATAACGGTATCGAAGGAAAAAAAATCCAGTGTACGAGGAGCAAGTTTTCAGTACCTCAAGTGCTTGCGATTGTTGGTTCTGATGGCTTTAGAGTCGAGATGCTTCTAACCTCATATTCGTGACATATTATTGATAATTTTTGTGAATAAATCAAACCTGAATCTAGTAAATTGGTTAGTGTGGTATTGTTTCGAAGGCTAATCAGGTCGGTTATTCTCAGGATTTAAGACCCATGAGCCTTCTCACCTTTCTATGAAAGGTGATCGAAAGTTTAGTTGCAGTATAACCGAAAAACTATCTAAATTAGATAAATTTAATATGCACAAGATTAATCATGATTTTCTGTTGTGCATTTTAAATTTCATAAAATTCCTTGGAAGCAACTTTTTTAATTAATTCCTCTCAACTATGTCAACACGCTATTGTTTTGTGAAACGAGTTCCAGAATAAACAACAACAATAACGACAGTTTTTCGATAGCGCAAGTTTCAACGAATTAGATATTAGATATAATTAAATGAAGTTTTCCATTCGATACGCCACTGGATTTTCAGCTTTTATTTTCCATTCACCTTTGGAATTCGTGGTGTTGAGGGGCGAGCTGTGCAACATAAGCGGTTTTTAAGCGAGACTTAATCACTCAAAATTAACCTTTACATGTACTCGATTTAATCTCATCAGATACTACCACTGAACATTGAACCACTCATACACAATTCTACGATTCGTGGTTTTATTAATAGAGGCAATTCGTCATGCGCTGCGTAGGGGTAAATTGAGTAATTAGTATATGCGACCAGTAGATAAACGTCGAAAATTTGCATGAATGTATGGCAGTTTGGGTATGCAAATGTGGATGTTTTGAATGAAAGTTCTAGATTACCACTACTTTGAAAAATTTTATATAGATACCTACTTAACAGGAGAATCTAGAGCAAAATTTACTCAACTAGACAAAATTTATGATTTTCATGAAATTAACAAAATTAAGGCAATTATATAATAATTAGCATCATGAAAGTTATGGTAAAATGTATTTGACTCCGTTGTCTGTAGGTTGTCATATGTACGATCCGAAAAAAGACGAACATAACCGAAAAGGTCTAAATTGTCTAATTCTCAATAAAGTTTGTATTATTTTTAAAAAAATTTTATAAACAAAAAGCTTAACTACAGTTGCAGGATCTATTTAATATGCTAATCGAGAGGTTTAAGTATCATTTTTAATTTCCTATTCACGGGAAATTCTAAAAATTATACTAACAGTAAAATTA
>JARQZK010004801.1:0-13993 GCA_030704885.1 Cynegetis impunctata
AACACCTGCCCTAACAAAAGAAACAATAGACCGGCCAAAGAGATATTCACGTCAACCTTTTGTGTGTTTTCTTAGAAATATTACCCACGTCGAATGTCAGGGGGTGGATTTCTTACGAATTTTGGTCTAAATTTGTAAATTCTCACGATCATCAATCATTAGTTAATACGGTCCCGAACACCTGGTCTAACAAAAGACTGCATCGCACAATAGGAACAATAGACCGGCTCGAACAATAGGAACAATAGACCGACCCTAACAAAAGAAACACCTGGCTGCACACCTGCACCCAAACAATAGGAACAATAGAGCGGCCATGATTTATGACCTTGAGCTGTCATCATCAATCATTTTTAATGGTTCTGGGTGCCACCCACCTGTCATGTTTAACAATAGACCTGTCATGATTTACGACTTCAACTGAATGATTTCTACTAATATGAAACAGAAAAGTGGTCTATAGTGCCTATTAAAAATGTAGATTTGCCCAATGATTTGCCTGAAAAACAAAAACTCAGTTTCGTCTCTATAGTTGAAACTTCGGAGAATATTTTCTATTCCCTGATTTTCAGATTTTCATCATTCGATAAATTATGCAGAACCATGATTTTTGTATTGCGATTTACAAGATTATTACCGAATCGGAGAGAAATCATTAGTTCTGACATAGATGAAGCAGAAAAATATTTGATTAGAGTGCTTCAGAAGATAAGATTCAGAGATCTTTTGTTATGCTTGCAAAACGGAAAATTAATCCCTTCGAATTTCAGAAATTTATCACCTTTTCTAGATGAAAATAAGATAATTCGTGTAGGAGGCCGAATCTGCAAATGCTTGAGAATTGGTTTTAATCATAAACATCCCTAATCTTTTACAAAAAACGAACATTTCGTGAAAATTTTTAATAGATCATTATCATAAAAGAAATTTTCATACAGGTTCACACTTATTGCATTCTTTGATAAGAACCAAATATTGGATCATTTCCGCTCGTAATACGATTCGTCAGAGAGTACAATCATGCAATATATGTTTCAAGTTCAAACCTAAAGCTTCCTATCCATTGATGGGAAATTTACCTTCTTCCAGAGTCAATATTCCTCTAAAACCATTCATAGATACCGGGGTAGATTACGCCGGGCCTTTTTCTATCACATTGACTCGCCATAGAGGAGTGAAAACTCAAAAAGCGTATATTTGTTTATTTGTCTGTTTAGCTACCAAGGCTTTACATTCAGAACTTGCGTCAGATTTATCGACTGCTACATTTTTAGATTGCCTCAAGAGATTTTTGAGTAGAAGAGGTCCAATTCGAACGCTTTATTCGGATAGAGGTACGAATTTTGTAGGAGCAAAGCATCTTTTAGATTCATGGAGAGACTTCATAGTATCGAGCGACTATGTAGATTCTCTCAAGAAAATTCTTCTTGAGAATCAAATAAATTGGAAATTTAATGTCCCTTTAGCACCTCATATGGGTGGCTTATGGGAAAGCAACGTCAAATCGATGAAGAACCATTTCTTTAAGGCAATAGGTTGTCAGATCCTTTCTTATGAGGAGTTTGCTACTATTCTAACTCAAATAGAAGCCCTCTTAAATAGTCGCCCTTTATGCGGATATCTCTGAAATGCTTACGCCCGCTCATTTTACTTTAAATACACTTCAGTGCTTACCCGCAGCTGATGTTTCTGATGTCCCTTTCAATAAGTTAGATAGAAAACAATTCTTAGATCAAATAGTTCAATCATATTGGAAACGTTGGAAAGAAGAATATTTGAGTCAACTTCAAGTACGCACGAAGTGGACGAAAAATTCAAACCCTCTCACACTCAGAACAGTAGTTATTCTGTTGAATGAAAATACTCCGGTTCTCCAATGGCCTCTAGGCATAATAGTTGAGGTTTTTCCAGGAAAAGACGGTATCACTAGAGCCGCCTCTGTCAAAACCAAACATGGTACTTATCAAAGGCCAGTAACCAAATTGTGTCCATTGCCAACACAATGAATAATATAATTTTTTGTTCTTTTTTTATCTTTGTAGTATTAGTTGGATGAATTGTAAATAATTGGAAAATGCTTATAACATTCCCCAATGGTGAGGGAGGATGTTTACGCCGATTCTTCATTGCACTCGCATGAAAAAGTAACATCTGTTGATATCGTCTTCACGAGATCGCGTATTAAATCAGTATTGTCTCGACCTTTTTCACTTGAAGATATCGCTGTTATAAATATCATTTTTCTTCTTGAAATACCGCAAATAATAGAAAATTCCGCTATTACAAAACTAGAAAATCCGCTATATTATAAACTTTAGTTCACCCGCTTCACAATATAGAAATATCGCTAAAATAGATAGTGCCGCTAGTTTCTTCCAGTTTTAATTGTGTGGAAGTCACAGAAAGAACCTTGAAAGGGTGCTGGTATTACCTTCGCTCCTTTTCTTCCCTACAACCCAACCTTTATCCTGCGAGTCACGAAGGGTAAGATACATAAGCAGAGAAAGCAACAGGAAATTTTGGTAAGTTGAACTCCCAGCTATTTACACCATTTTCGAAAACTTTACAGTCCATTTTAATTCGCTATAACATATATATATATATATATATATATATATATATATATATATATATATATATATATATATATATATATATATATATATATATATATATATATATATATATATAAATATATATAAATACATATATATATATATATATACATTTATATATATATATTATATATATATATATATATATATATATATATATAAATATATATATATATATATATATATATATACATATGTGCGGTGGAATAAGTGTTACCCCTCTCCTATTAACTACTCTATTTTTATATCTTAAGAAAAAAGCTCAAACAGGTCAATTTTTTATTAAACGTAGTATGTTATGACATAAAAATTTCGAACCTGACATAATCCATCTTCATGGGGGTGTCATCCCTTCGATTTTTTTAAATAAGAAAGTACATAATGCGACACCTCATTTGAAACCTATTGAAACACTGATTTCAAAAATGTATAACACTTTGGTTCAAAAATCAACAGAGTCTGAGTTACGCGAGATTAACGGATTATGAGTACGTCACTGTCGATTTTTTCTCAAACCGTAATTGTCTTTTTTCTTTACCTAGCAAATTTATTATTATCAGTTGTCACTGTCAAATATTTGACAGTGACATATTGAAGTAATTTCAGTTTTGTTACTACATGAAGATGAGTTTGTTTATTGTAAATAATAAAAATGGTACAACCTCGCAATTTACAAGAAAATTGCGAAATGATTGTTATTTATGGCGAAGCTGGTCGTAATTATCATGAGACGGTCAGAATGACCGCCCAATAGACCGACATTATTTTAAATCTGTAGTCGGTAAATTTCTTCAAATAGGTAGAGTCGAAAATAAAAATCGGTCTGGCAGAAACCCTATATCCGAAAATAAGCAGGTTTCTATACTGAGTGAGTTTGTCGTAAATCCATCTACTTCAACCAGAAATGTAGCACAAAATTGTTAAGTAGATTAGAAGACAGTGTTAAAGTTGTTAGAGAAAAATAAATTCCATCCCTACAAAATACAAATGTTGCATGAACTCACAGAGGATGACCCAGATAGACGGATGGAATATTGTGAAACTATCACAAATATTATTGCACATAATCAGGATTATCTCCGACACATTTGTTTTAGTGACGAGGCGACATTTTTTGTAAACGGACATGTACACCGGCAAAATGTGAGGTAGTGGTCTGATGAAAAACCCAGAATATTCCGAGAAGGCCACACAAAATTTCCGCAAAAACTAAATGTATGGGCAGGAGGGCAGGCATACATTTACTAGGGAATTACATGGTAGGCCCAATATTTATTGACTGGAATTTAAATGGTGATAATTATTTGAATATGTTAAAGATAGAGATAACCGCCGCAATAAATAACATCATCACAAACCACCCGCATGAATTTCCTCAACATGTCATATTTCAGCAAGACGCAGCTTCGTCCCATTATGCTGTCAGAGTGCGAAATTATTCAAACACAGTTTTTCCAGGAAGATGGATTGGACGACGAGGACATATCGAGTGGCCACCTCGATCACCGGACTTAACCCCATTAGATTTTTTTCTATGGGGCTACTTAAAGTCCAAAGTGTATCAAACTCAAGTGGATACAATTAACCAACTGCGCGAAATAATTATTGCAGAATGTGGTAATATTAGTCCAGAGATGTTGCAAAGGGTTAGAGAGGAAACCCAAAATAGGCTTTATCATTGTCAAGAAGTGAATGGGAAACATTTTGAACACCTTTTACGTTAAAAAATTATTTAGTTGCAGTTACTGTTACAGTTTAAAATTTATTCAGTTTTCAGTACACCCTTAGTTGTTACTTGTAATTTATTACATTAAATGATCAAATTCAGTTACCAACATTTAAAATATAAGAAAGATTTATTTAGAGACAAAACAATTCCAACCCTCCAATGAAAAAACCTACCGTCAAGCCAACAGAATTCATTGAATTCTTGCAAAGTAAGATTAAAACTCTCGAATAACTCAGACTCTATTAATTTTTGAACCAAAGTGTTATACATTTTTGAAATAAGTGTTTCAATAGGTTTCAAATGAGGTGTCGCATGATGCACTTACTCATTTAAAAAAATCGAAGGAGTGACACCCCCATGAAGAGAGATTATGTCAGGTTCGAAACTTTTATGTCAAAACATACTACGTTTAATATAAAAATTGACCTGTTTGAGTTTTTTTCTTAAGATATAGAAATAGAGTAGTTAATAGGGAGGGTAACACTTATTCCACCGCACCGTATATATATATATATATATATATATATATATATATATTTATATATATATATATATATATATATATATATATATATATATATATATATATATTTATATATATATATATATATATATGTATATATATATATATATATATATATATATATATACATATATATGGCAGCAGAGTGTGTAAGTACTGAAACTTGTTTCAAATGTGCTGGACTCCATAAAACAAATGATTGTGAGTCTGAAGTTACTGAATGTATTAATTGCATCCAAATTGTGCATGTTACAGGCGTATAGTAGACTTGGAGACTAAAGAAACCAAAAATCAATAGCCATTACAGAAGAAAATATCTTATAAGAATTACATTAGTACTTGTAATTTTAAAAATGAGTTATATAAGCGAAATCAGCATAAATTATGCCATCAAAATCTTAGGTCAATTGGAAACTCAACAGATAAAGTAAATATTTTATTGCAATCTGAAAATCCTCATATTTTCTGTGTAACTGAACATTGGAAAATCAAAAAGTGCCTAAATACTTTTAACTTTCAAGGATATATGTTAGCAACTAGTTTCTGCAGAGAAGGAGGATGTGCAATATATACGTTGGAATATTTTAGGAGTAAAGAAGTTGGTGATGTTGAAAACTTTGCTGTTGAGAATCATATTGAATGCTCGGGATTAGAATTTAGTACAAATGTGTTGTATAGGCCTCCTAAAGGTAGTTTTGACATTTTTCTGGATGGTTTGATGGGAATTTTACAGGCTACTGTTGATGGGGGAGCCGTAGTCTTCATTATGGGTATGTAAACAAAGAACTTGTTGATCGAAATGCAAATGCAGTAAAACTAACTCCGTTACTGAATTCATATGATATTCATCAAACTATTTTTCAGAATACAAGGATAACTGGGGATGGTAGCTCTTGCATTGACAATATTTATACAAATTATGAAGGTCAATTTGTGGCAGGTGTCTGCCATCATGTGTCAGATCATACAGACCAAAGGATTGCTTGTAATATTCAGGGACATGAACCAATGAAGCATGCAGAAGAAGATGCTACTCTGAAGAAAATAAAAAACGTTTCTTAGAAAAACTGGATAGAGCTGAATAGCAAGAGGTTTATGATATTGATAATAAAAAAGTAAATGATAAATTCAATACTTTCCTAGTACTATATCTGAGTATTTTTGATGATTGTTTCCGCTTAAAAACATATATCCACGTAAAAGCAAACAAAACAAAATGAAATATGATGAAACTGTACAAAGAAAGAAAAGTATTTTGGATGTTTTACTTATACATAGCAGAGTACACCCAAGATTTAAAAAAGACCATGATGCAGCTAAGAAAAGGTATGACATGCTATTGATAAACTGCTGAACAAAATTCTATCAATAAAAAATTAAAGCATCTGGAGGGCATTATGGAGTTTAGTGCGAACGATAAATAATAGTAAGCAAAAAACTAAAGAAATAAAAATAAACGAAGATCCATATCAATTAGCAGATGAAATGAATAATGTCTTTATTAATGCAGCAAAAAACATGAGGGAACAAATAACGCCTATTGATCCAATTAAACTAAGAATTTCCGATAATAAAACAATATTTTTGCAACCTACAACAGTTGCAGAAATTCAACAAATAATAAAAAACTTAAAAATAAATATAGTGTTGGGATAGACGAAATATCGAATAATAATGTCAAGTTGAGTACTGATGAAATATCTGAACCATTGTGCCACATAGTTAGTGACTCAATGAAATATAATATTTTTCCAGAACATCTGAAGATAGCTCTCATAAAGCCTGTCTATAAAAAAAAGGAAACGAAGAAAATGTAGATACTTATCGACCCATTAGCCTGCCATCGAAACTGTAATGTGTAACAGAATAATGAAATTTTTAACTGAATGTGAACTAATTAATAGTAATCAATATGGATATCTACGGGGTTGATCCACACAGACTGCAATATATGGGTATATGAAATATATTGGATACTTTGGAGGCTGGAGACTTGGCTTTGGGTTTGTTTTAGGATTTGTCAAAAGCCTATGATTGTCTAGATTTAAAAATTCTATTTAATAAACTAGAGTATGGTATAGGGAACATGTATTACTATGGGTCAAACCGTGCTTTACTGGTCGTAAAAAATGGTATCTGTTTTCAAAAATGGTAATGAAGTTAAGTCAAATTGTAGATATGTAGACTTGGGCGTACCACAGGGCAGCATAGCAGGCCCATTATTTTTTCTAATCTATATTAACGATATTGTGGATGTAATAGTTGATTCAACAGTAACGATAACCAATTAAGCAGATGATACCAGCATGTTGGTGAGAGCGCAATTATATCCAGACCCTATAAACTCAGCTCAAGATAATTTTATGGCCTTAAACCAATGATTTTCTAGCAATAAACTATTGCTAAATAGAGAAAAAACAAGTAGGTATATTACTTTTACATATTCAGCATTATAGGCACAATACTCCAGATACCATAACCTTAATAGGTAACCAAATTCGTTGGAAAATTCTACCAAATTTTTGGGTCTGCATATAGACGAACATTTATCTTGGAAAAAACATAAAATATAATTGTTGAATAAAAATTGAAATAAAGTATGCTATGGTCTCAGAATTACATCAAAATATTTAAATTTCAGTATTTTAAAGCCAGTTTACCATGCTACATTTGAAGCTAAATTGAGGTATGGATTAATATTTTATGGAGCATCTAACCTAAGTTCAATCTCCATAATACAAAAAAGAGTTTTGAGAATCATGCTGAAACTGTCATACTTAGAAAGGTGTAGAGGTAATTTAAGAAAAAACAGTTCTATAACACCAAATCACTGAAATAGATATATCTACAATATTAGCTAACTATGACAGAAAAAATTGTTTCTATGTTATGATAAAATATTATACTACTAATAAATTACCAGGTTCAATTAATCGAACGAATAACTTCAAAACAAATAAAAAACTGATACATGATATACTTATGAAGTTGGAACCCTATAGTGTTGAGGAGTATATGCTGGCAAACTTGTAATCATGTGGAATTTTGACACCATTTCTATATCATTTTGTTGCAATGTTACCGTTGTATTAGGATGACTTTGAAATAAAGAACTATTATTATTATCATTATATAGGTATATATATATATATATATATATATATATATATATATATATATATATATATATATATATATATATATATATATATATATATACAGGGCTATTCAAATTCGAGTATATGCATGAGGATTTCGATAACGGTAAGAGATAAAGATATGGTTGAATGGGGGCAAAGTAGCATATTTCAGAGGTCAGTTATATGGATAAAAAAAATCTGATCTAGCTCCTTTAGTTCTGGAGTTATATAGGAAAATTCGAAAATTTCGAAATCCTTTTTTTGCCTATATCTTTTTATTTAATGAATGATTTTCAAAACAATTGTCACTTTGCCATTGCCACTTTTTCTAAGCTATCTAAATATCTGAATAAAAATTATATACAGGGTGTCGTATAAATAGGGCCACCCTCAACTTTCAATTTTCAAATACGGACCTGTATTTTTTATTGCATTTTTTTTTAAGCCAGTCATGTTTTATATTGACGTAGTAATTTTATCTGAATTACAGAGTGTTCTGGAAATATTGAACTATTACCAGTAAAATTTCAACAATTTATTAAAATTCCAGGTCTAATTAAATAAATATCATAGAATAAGGTATAAAATGCCTAGGATTTGGAAGATAATCAACATTATTCGACGAAAAATGTCTTCTTCAAGAGTTCATCCACATTTCAGTTCACGCAACCCATGATCAATGTACGAAAATGTGAAATTCTTCCCAGTACGTACATGTATGTGCATATAATCCAATGCCCAAACAAAATAATCTTCCAATGGCAATCTTCATACTCCAGACACCAATTTGGAAATATTTCATTGTTACTCACTTTTCGAACTCCCTATATATGTTTCATATTGGCATTTTATTTTTATATAAATCATAAAGTGTTTTGGGAATATTGAACTAATACTAGTGATATCTCATCATTTTTGAATTCCATAAGAACTCTAATTGAATAATATCAGAGAATGAGAGGTGAATCAGACAAATTGATTCCTTAAGAAAAATGAATTTCAGAATTTCCAGATTATCTAGTCTCACTACTTGTTCGGAATAACAATAGAATAAAATCAACATTCCTGAAAGACATTTTATTTCTTTACCATAATGTAGCATTGGTAGAATAATTATTGATCCCCATGTCGCTTCACCTCAGTAGGTATGAGGAAGATCTGTTGTATGTTATTCTGCTGAGAACTCACAAACATAATCTGTCACAAGCATAACATTGTATTTGATCATATAGGTTTTCATATTGTATAACTTATCGTATATGAACATGTTTAGTTATTATCTAGAATTGAAATAAGCCATTATAAGTAATCATAATCGAAATGAATGTTTGAATTGACGATGTTCTCGTTCCAGACATTTACGGAGTCGTTTTTTTAAGTTATTATTCGCTCTGGAAATATCTCTTCGGCGTAGTAATGCGAAAGCGTTCAAGATTTTAATTCTCAAATCTTCTATATTTTCAATTTCTTTTGATATATTCTATTTTTTAGTGTAACCCATGAAAAAAGTCTAGCTTAAAGATGAATGCTCCTAATATTTCTGTAGAAAACGTTAATCATATCTCATTTCTGCTCTATGGGGGAACCCATTTTCAGTACTAACAGATTTTTCATTAAATACCAACGATAATTTCCAAGAAACTGTCAAAATAATGACAAGTGAGGTGAACTAAATAATTATTTTCGAAAGCATACTATGAGAATTCAAATACTTCAATCATAATAAATTGTTGTATATAGCAGCAGAATGCCCATGAATTAGCTGAAAAATGTAGATAGTTCGGAAAGTGAGTAACAATGAAATATTTCCAAATTGGTGTCTGTAATATGAAGATTGCCAGTCGAAATTTTTTTTGTTTGAGCAATGATTATATGCACATAAACGTACTAGGAAGAATTTCGCATTTTCGTACATTGATCATGGGTTGCGTGAACTGAAATGAGGATGAATTCTTGAAGAAAACATTTTTCGTCGAATAATGTTGACTATCTTCCAAATCCCATTTTATACCTTATTCTATGATATTTATTTGATTCAGATTAAATTACTACGTCAATATAAAACATGACTCTTGGCATTCAAAAAAATGCAATAAAAAATACAGGTCCGTATTTGAAAATTGAAAGTTGAGGGTAACCCAATTTATACGACACCCTGTATATAATTTTTATTCAGATATTTAGATAGCTTAGAAAAAGTGGCAATGGCAAAGTGACAATTGTTTTAAAAATCATTCATTGAATAAAAAGATATAGGCAAAAAAAGGATTTCGAAATTTTCGAATTTTCCTATATAACTCCAGAACTAAAGGAGCTAGATCAGATTTTTTTTATCCATATAACTGACCTCTAAAATATGCTACTTTGCCCCCATTTAACCGTCCCTCTATCTCTTACCGTTATCGAAATTTCCATGCATATACTCGAATTTGAATAGCCCTGTAGATATATATATATATATATATATATATATATATATATATATATATATATATATATATATATATATATATATATGTCTTGATTGTGATAAGAATTATATTGGCCAAACAAAAAGATTATTAAAAGACAGAATCACTTCTTATAAGAGTGATAGTAGATTACACCCTGAAAGATGTGCTTTAGCTAAACATGTCAATGATTGTGACCACCAGATGAACTACCTTTCAACAACTGTTTGCGCAAGAGAATCACATCTTTCAAAAAGATCTTTTTTAGAAATGGCCTTTATTTTATCAAGACAATAAATCCATAAATAAAAAAACAGATATAAGCCATTTGAGTGAAATTTATTCTTTTTACTTTCACTTGATATAAAATAACACAAAATCGAATTAATTTAACGTAACGAAATAATGTCAAACTTCAATTTGAAAATTAAAAAAAAAAAAAAAAAAAATGAGTGACTCCGATTTGTCATTTCGTTCAGTAATTTAATTATAACTTCAAAAATGTATCAACTTTTATAATTTTTTAACAAATAGCATCATTTTCAATGTTTCTTATATCGTATTATCAACATCTATGTAATCATTCTCATGATAGATTCTTCCCTGACGATGGAATAAACGATTCCGAAAGCTTGGAAAAACTTCAAAGAGTTTCCTTTTTACATTGCTTGCAGTCCCTACAAATAGTTATCCTCTACACTAGTCAGCGACTATCCTCCTCTTTATATATATATATATATATATATATATATATAAATATATATATTATATATATATATATATATATATATATATATAATATATATATATATTATATATAGTAAATATATATATAAAAATATATATATATATATATATATATATATATATATATATATATATATATATAAATATATATATATATATATATATATATATATATATATATATATATATATATAAAATATATATATTGTAACGTGTCAATTCCCCGATTAAGCCGCCGCTACTGAACTTCGTATTCAAATACCGTGATTCCACGCTTTACTTTTGTTTCTCTATGATTAATGACCGGCGTATTAAGAAAAGGGGGGATAGCGTTGATTTACACGTGAAGCAAGTCATATCTTTCTTTTCGTCGAATAACTGTTAGAAAGAACACCACTAGATATTGAAATCATATTCATACCTAGTAAATGAATATTGTTGAAGTTTATTAAAACTTATTAAGTATCTGTGGCGTCTGATAGACGGTAAGTTATGAGAAGAAATATAATTATGTCGTATTAATGCATTATCTCGAAAATCTGAATTGATTTCTTATTCCATTTTTCCGCCATTTCATATTTTTTTTTCATTTATCTACTTTAAATTATTTATCTTTCAATATCGAAATAATCATCTTACATTTCTTAAATTAAAGTATCTTTATTTTATTTGCTTGTTTCATTCCCTCAATTTAAAACAAGATTTTTGTAGGTTAGCGGTGGCAAATTTCGCGTGGTCATATCTAATGTTCAGTTTAATGTTGGAACATATGATGTCTTTCTTAGCATTTTTGCTTGAGACAAATCTAAATGTTAATTTGAATTGGCCATCGATACCTTACAGATATTCTTGGAACATATTTAGTTAGAGATTGTATGTTGATTTGCCCCGAATTATTTTAGCCACTTGGTTGGAGTTTAAAATTCTACTTGGTCTGAGTTTGAAAACCACCTCACCTGGAGCTAATATCCACGTTATAGGAAGTTTGAAAACCACCTTATCTGGAGCTACCAAGAAATCAGAAGTACAATCCGCCTCAAGAAGATCACAAGTCAATGGAAAATTAAACAAGAAAAACAATAAAAAAATAAGTCTCATTAAAATTATGTATTGAGAGGATAGTAAATACCTACATTTTACCCACTGTGTTATTATTACTGAGAAAAACCTAGAACCATTATATGTTAACCAATCTCCCTGCTAGCCAGGGCACAAATATCTTCTTTTTAAAAGGGAGGTTGGTTACAATATATATATATATATATATATATATATATATATATTTATATTTATATATATATATATATATATATATATATATATATATATATATATATATATATATATATATATATATATATATATATCTATACCTATATATTCAGATGTATTATGTATTTTCTCAGTAATAACAGGTCCACTTTATTAAACTGTCCATGTTTGGTCAACAAATTCGTTACTTTTTCTATAATTTTTGATTTGAGAACTTATTCGGCTTCATTGAATTTTCAAAAAATTGAAAAGTCAAAAAAACATGGAATATAATTGTTCAATTTTTCTCCGGGTATGGTCGTCTTCTGTTACTAATTACGTGCTATTGAGTCCTATATCTGCAGTCAGTTCTGCTAATATTAGATGGTAAGTGTAAGCACACAAACTCTCACTTATATAATAATATATAAAATAAAATTTCGAAAAATCGACAAAAAAGTAAAACCACCTCTGTTTCATTTCCGACTTTGGCTTCTTTAGTCACTCATTATGTGCTATTCTGTTTAATAAAAGCAGACAGGTCTTTTAACATTAGATTGGAGGGAAACCATAAAAACCCTCACCCACGTGATGTACAAATCAGGTACTTAATTATTTTATTTGAATATGTCTTTGAAAGTACATCACACGCAATTTCGTGTAAGTTTGAATTTTTACTTATTTTAGAAAAAAGAAATACTTTGTATGTCATTCATGGTTGGTTGGATGTTCTGAAGATGTGGATGGTGGAAAAAAAATAAGAATCTGCATCAGAAATTGGTCTACTACAGAAAAGGGTGGTTAGATGAGTATATGTTATTGAAGAATTTGGATTGTTTGTGCTTCAGTTCTGTTTGTATTCATGTTGTTCGTTAAATAAATCAAACCTCCATAAAATTGAACTTGAATGTTAAATATTAGTTCTTTTATTTATCATCTTAATTAAGTTTTTTCGAATATATTATATTTGCTCCCGTCCGATATTTCAAATCCGGAATTTTCAGTGAAGCTGTAGAAATAGAAAAACGTCCAAAGTTGACAGTCACAGATTTCCATCAGCATGGAAACCACTTCTCAGTGGTCGCCATATCACACCTAATCAGAGTGCATTCCGCAGTGATGAGCCTGAGTACCCACGCCCCCCTACCAATCACCGACCCTATAAATACAGTCACGCGACGATCGATCCGTCATTCCACTCCGAGACGTCGAAGAGACAACTACCCAAGTTATCCAGAGATCTGCAATAGAAAGAAGAAATAGTCACTGCTCGCAAACTATTTTGTATCCGGAAGACTTTTTCAAGTCTTGCAGTTTTCATCGACGGCAGTACGAGGCGAATACGAACCCCAACATTCGAATTTTTAAATTCGATTTCTCGAATATTCTTTCACTATTTACGATCGACGAGGAGGATTTTTTCAAATCCTCTTAATCTAATCGCCCTCAAGTGTTGTGTTGTGAAAAAAGTCCAGTGAAAGTACCGAGCGAAAAAAAGTCCTGTGAACCGTGTTGTGAAGTGTATATCGGGTGAGTCT
>JARQZK010004802.1:0-13934 GCA_030704885.1 Cynegetis impunctata
AATTGCCGAAAAAGGAGCCAAGCAGGTTAGCAAGTGCACTAGTGCTGAGAAGGGCACCAATGTGACCACTTGTTGTTTCATTTCAGCAAACGGCAGCTTCATTCCGCCAGTAATGATATTTCCTCGAGTGCACTTCAAGCCTCACATGATTCAGGAAGCACCCACTGGTACTCTTGGGCTGGCAAATCCATCAGGTTGGATGACTTCAGTTTTATTTGTTGATGTTCTAAAGCATTTTATAAACCATTCAAAAAGTAGCATTGAATCACCTACCTTAATCTTATGCGACAATCATGAAAGCCATTTGTCTTTAGAAGCGCTTCATTTATGCAAGAAGAATGGAGTGACAATGTTAACTTTTCCACCACATTCCACAAATAAATTGCAGCCCCTTGACGTCGGAATATTCAAGCCGTTCAAAACTTATTATAATGCTGCGATAGACACTTGGATGATGCAACATCCTGGACAAACAGCTACCATTTACAATATAGCAGGTTTCGTAAAGATTGCACATGAGAAAGGGATGACACCATCTAATATAATAGCTGCGTTCAGAAAAACTGGTATTTATCCATATGATCGACATATTTTCACAGATGACGATTACTTATGTAATTACGTTACCGATAGATCAATGGAAGATTCAAATGTTGAAACAACTTGTAGTCAGGCATTAACTGAAAATCCTACGACAGGTGATGTTTTCGGTGAGAAAATGGACAACTCGACGACAGAAATTAGTGCAGTTGTTTCAGATTTCAGTAACAACCATCAAGACCCCAGTTGCTCTAACACAAGCATTCATGTAGGAAACTCTCTATGTGGACCAGCAGAATTCAGAGGATTTCCGAAGGCAGGGAGCCGAAAAAATAACAGAAAAGGCCGAAAGAAACACTTTATGTGCTATATGAAATTGACTATAATCGTCTAGTATACTAAGCATGAATCAAATCATGAAAAACATACTAATCGACCATGGTCAATTTCATACATTATATAAAGTGAATAAGGAAAATTCGTTAATAATTTAAAATATTATCAAACAACTTTCCAAGGAAGCTGGTTATACGTATTCAGCAACGCAAAATCTGCATTCACAATCGAACGGTGAGTTATAGAAATTGTCAAGTCACCCCGTCTCAAAATCTGCATACAGCTGTTTCGATCTTATTGGATCTCATCAGTGCAGCTTATTTGACTCGGAGTGAATTAACAAATTTCTAATTGTTCCCCAATACAAATCGTGGTCAGTAACACTGGCTGGATAACAATCCAGAGCGCCATCCCACCAAAGATATTGGGAAACAACAATTCACCGCTTAGACTGAAAATGCAGAAATTCGTCGCTTAAACACGTACCTCCTGATATGAAGATATCTACTCTACAACAGTGGTGTATATGATTTGCGTTGCTGAATACGTATAACTAGCTTCCTTGGAAAGTTGTTTGATATTTTTTTAAATTATTAAAGAATTTTCCTTGTTCACTTTATGTAATGTATGAAATTGACCATGGTCGACTAGTATGTTTTTCATGATTTGATTGTTGTATTTTGCGTACTAAGCGACTAGAATATTCGGAGCGCGCTCTCGTGAGTATATCCAAAGGTTTTAAATCACTATGTTAGTGTGCCTTGGAATCATATACACCACTGTTGTAGAGTAGATATCTTCATATCAGGAGGTACGTGTTTAAGCGACGAATTTCTGCATTTTCAGTCTAAGCGGTGAATTGTTGTTTCCCAATATCTTTGGTGGGATGGCGCTCTGGATTGTTATCCAGCCAGTGTTACTGACCACGATTTGTATTGGGGAACAATTAGAAATTTCTTAATTCACTCCGAGTCAAATAAGCTGCACTGATGAGATCTAAAGGCGCGTTTTCCTCCACTTTCGCCAGTCGCCGACGACTGCGACTGAGTAGCGTCGACCAATTCGTCAAGACATCTCGAATGCATTTTAAATCATCCTGTTTTCCTAGCCGCTACTCAGTCGCGACTACCAGCGTCCGGTCGCCGTTCGTCCAGTCGCGAGTAGCTGCTCATATTCGGAAGGGGTGCCGCGATAATTCGTCGACGAAAGTTAGGTTGCGTAGTTATATTGATGCCGGGAAATTTGGAAAAACTTTAAATTTTGTTTCGTTATCTGTCAGGTGGTTCTGGATTAATATTGCCTGAAATCCTTCCAATCGTCTATTTCGGAACATTGCTAATTCTTCGCTTCTCTGTTTCTCAGATTCTAACGTTAACATGAGAAGCAGATTTTCCTCCTGAACTTTATAATTTAATAACATTGGAATCAATGATTTTTTTGAAATATTCATTTTTCTTGTGCAGACCAGAACGAGGGACAAATACTGATTGACGCAGGCTAGCGGGTCGCAGTCGTCGGCGACTGGCGAAGGTGGAGGAAAACGCGCCCGAATGAATAGGTCGCAGCTACTACCAGTCGCGGCTACTCAGTCGCAGTCGTCGGCGACTGGCGGAAGTGGAGGAAAACGCGCCTTAATAAGATCGAAACAGCTGTATGCAGATTTTGAGTCGGGGTGACTTGACAATTTCTATAATTCACCGTTCGATTGTGAATGCAGATTTTGCGTTGCTGAATACGTATAACCAGCTTCTTTGGAAAGTTGTTTGATAATTTTTTAAATTATTGAAGAATTTTCCTTGTTCACTTTATGTAATGTACTAAGCATGAATTCATTGTTAACTTTATTTAGTCTGTGAGTACAAACTATTATTCAGTATGCATTTTAACTTGAAATTTCGTTTATTTATACTTTTCGTTGTTTGACTATCAAACTGATTCAACATACAGCAAATTAACTTCTTGAATTATTTAAAATTATACTGATATGTTCGTATTCGTTTTTTAAAGAAACCTACAATGCGGAGAAGGTATGTAATTGAAGTTTCCATGGTGGTACGTAGTCGAAGGATGGAATGCATATAATTAATTATTAGGATGAAATACTCGACAGTAGTTTTTTCCAGTTTACATTTTTTGTCTATACTGATGTTTGAGAGGTTATTTGAAGATATTCCCTTGATTAAATTAATATAGATCTACGCATGTGCAGCCGAATGGATATTTCTTGGAATAATTTTCGACGTGGAACATCCAATTCAGTAATAATGATCTAGTTTAGGTATAAATCATACGCAATTTTAATCTGGCATATTTGTCAAGTTAAACATGAAAGGGGGTCGTGTTTGGAAAAGGTCCGGTCAGGCCCATCTTAAGAGTTTCGGTGCTCCAAGGCACTGGATTCTTTAGTGCCCAAATACTTTTAGGATTACGTACCAGAGGGTGAAAACGGAAACCTATTACTAAGTCTTCGCTGTCTGTCCATCTGCCTGTCACCAGGCTGTATTTCAAGAACCGCGATAGCTAGACAGTTGAAATTTGTACAAATTATGTATTTCTGTTGCCGCTATAACAACAAATACTAAAAACAAAATAAAATGATTATTTAATGGGGGCTCTCATACAACAAACGCGATTTTTTTGCCCTTTTTTGCTCGATATCAATAATGGCAACAGGTAGGCACTTGAAATTTCCACAAAATACTCAGTTGTATTTTTACTTCAATGATAAATAATAAAATTGAAATAAAATAAATATTTAAGGATATTAAGGGAACATACCCAAACTAAGTGACCCGTTCAGGGGGGGGGAGGGTGTTCTTCAAAATACTACGATTGGTCACAGGGGCGGGGGTAGGGGTTAGGTTTTTGTCACGTAGTCAATGTCCTCTGGAAACGTGTTCGTTGAACATGATTGAGATAAAAGATAAATGTGAGTAAAAGAAAAAAATACTTTTGTTTTAGTAAATGAAGTTCCTGGTACATATGTTTTTTCTTCTTGATAATATTTTTTCAGCTGTAATTTATAGGTATGTACAGGGTAGCCAATTTTCGATGTTTGTATGGAGTATCTCAGTAACTATAGAAGGTAAAAAAAATGGAGGGCGCATACTCAATCTCTTTTGTCGAGACAAATTCACTGGCGAAACCCAAAATTCGCTGTCTTCTTTAGTTTTCGAGTTATAAAAAAAAATTTAATTTTTCCACTTTAAGACAAGTGTGCATATCATGGTTTTTTGTGAAGTTACGAGATAATAACTTTTACATAATTTAGGCACTTTTTTCTGTATAAAACAGTGGTAGAAATGTATTTTTTCAAATGGGAATAATGGTTGGCTGTGGTTTGGTTGGATCGGATTTTTTCCGATATATGTCAGGTTGCTTTTGATGTGTAAGGTTTTAATAGCAAGAATATTTTAGTTCATTACCTTTTGCGTTTTTATATGTACCTATTCCATGTAGGCAGGTGACATCTATGACATAGCTTGTCCATTCCTTTCTATCATAATATCAACTAACTGATTTAATCGTAAAAACAGTTGTGCTTTTACATCTGAGATATATTTCAATGGCTATCCAGGAAGAAGACAACCTAATAAATCTATTTTCAACTGATTGAAAGAAAATCTAATTAATTGTGAATCATTAAACAAGCCAAGACCAAAATATTAGATATTTACATAATTTTTTTTATAAGACATTACAATTATAAACAACAATACAAATTACAATAAATGTTCAAACTTATGTTCATTGTGGTTGATACATAAATTAAATCTCTTTATAACATTCTGAACTGCATTATGAATATGAATATTTGAAACTGAATTTACAAAGTATAAATTTTACGTGGCTGTCGTGTTTTAACGTATCATATATATCAAGAAAATCATAATAACCGACGGTACTACGAAATTTTGAATCAGTAAATTATTGAGGAATTCATGGACATTCCACCCTTAGTTGAGGAACAAAATCAGTTCTTCCAACATGATGGTTCACCGCCTCATAATATAAGTACCGTTTCAGAATTGTTTAATACTAATTTTGGAAATAACTGGATAAAAAGTTGTAAAAAATAGGTCACGTAGTTTGGGTACGTTCCCTAATGTGAAATAATATATTTTTTATTCACGAAACTAAATAACAATTCAAATATTCAACAAAAATATAGTAACGATTATTATAATGAAAATTATTGAATTTCTAACCTAACTTTTGAACAGTAATTGAAAACAATTTTGGAAGAAAATGGCACTTAGTACTATCATGTGTACGTACCATAGATAATGGTAGTATATACTACACATTATTATTATATTAAGATTTTATGGTACGTACGCAAACTTCACCATCTCCTCGAAAATGGCGTAATAACCTTCTGAGGCCGATGCCCCAAGGAACGTGCCTCGTGTGCCTTGCCTTTAAGATGGCCCTGGGTCCGGTCATTCTGAATTCTTTATATTATGTTGATAGGACCTAAACCAATATTGAAAAACCATATTTGTTATTTCCAAAGTTGTGTGCGAGGGGCGGAGGACCTAAAAACCATGAAATTTCCGCACTTTTTTCATTTTTTGGTCAATATCTCAGTCAAGGAAGGGTCCCTCTGCATACCTCTGAAGTAAACTAAATTATATATATATATATATATATATATATATATATATATATAAATATATATATATAAAAGCTAGAAACGGAATGAAGTCATTAATAGAATCATACAAATTACAGCAAACAATAACTGAACCTACCAGATTCAGCGTACAACCTAGCTGTATTGATAATATTTTCACAAATAGCAATGTAGGTACGTGAAGCAACTGTATTTGAAGAGCACATCTCAGACCACACAGGACAAAAAGTAGTGTTCGAAATTGACCAACAGTTGATACCGATATATTACAGAAGATTTTTCAAAGACAACCATAAAGTAGAATTCCAAAAGAATCTTCAAGACCAAAATTGGGAAGAGGTATATAGCATACCTACTACAGAGGTAGATCAACAGTGGATGGCATTCATCTCGAATTTCAAACTTTTATTTGAACAAAACTTTCCATTAATAAAAGTTGAAACAAAAGAAAAAAGAAAATCCTTATCAATTCAGAAGAGATCTCACAATTGAAACACAAGTTGGACAATTTGCCATTTCTGTCTAGGTATAGTAAAAAATATAAAGTTCCCTACAAAGAGGCCAAGAAGAAATACGATACTACAATCAAACGAGAAAGGGAGCAAATATATGAGAAAAGAATGAATGAATGACAATAAAAATAAATGCATGTGGTCAATAAGCAATGAAATTTCAGGCAGAGAATCAAAAATGAAAGATTTTGGAGTTGAAGGGAATTTGACTGACATAGCAAAGAACTATAATCAACACCTATTACAAGTAGTACCTGAGTTAACGAAAGACCTACCAAAGTTACAGTTTCATTGTAACATTAGGGAAAATAACCAATCTCTATACCTGAACAACCAAGGAGATTGAAGAGCTATCAAAGCATATCAAAAACAAATACACTTGTGGTCAAGACGAGATACCAACATGTATAATGAAATCATGCCTTAAGGATATCAAAGAAGTACTACGTTACATCATCAACAACTCTCTAAAATATGGAATATTTCCCGAACATCTAAAAATATCGCTGATCAAGCCAATTTATAAAAAAGGTGACCCAAATGATATGGACAGCTACAGACCCATAAGCATACTCCAGAGTTTTTCGAAAATATTCGAACTAGTAGTGTGCGCAAGATTGATAGAATTCTTCCAAAATTGCAAACTTTTAAAGCCAAACCAGCACGGTTATCTAAAAGGCAAATCAACTACAACAGCCATGTTCAGTTTCACACAAACTGTAATCGAGCAACTTGAAAAAGGAAATTATGCCCTGGGGTTGCTATTGGCTCTCTCTAAGGCATATGACTGCTTGAATACAAACATCCTTTTAAAGAAGCTGTGGAAATATGGCATAAGAGGACTAGCCTATAAATGACTGAATACATATCTACTCCAAAGAAAACAATGTGTCTTGATCGAGAAAAATTACATCAAAGGAGTATCACATGTAAAAGAAAACACGGGGGTAATACAACAAGGAAGCATCCTAGGACATCTCTTGTTTATAATTTTTGTGAATGATATGGAATTTTCAAGCCGAGAGCCTGTACAAGAAGGAGAACATGAACGGGATGATAAAGAAACAGAGAGTGACTGGATGGATTCCTCTACACAAGAATTGGAAAATGAGCCACATATCACTCAATACGCTGATGATACAAATATCCTGGTGTGGGTAAATACTTTAAAAGAGACCATAGATAAGGCGAGGAAACATTTCACAATGATAGAGAAATGGTTTAACAAAAATAAATTAATGCTAACTAAAGAAAAAACAACAACAATTCTTTTCAGAACAAGACAGGCAAGAGCTAGAATACCAGAGGAAATAGGGAACATAGTTCAACCATTAGTTAAATCATCTAAATTTCTTGGAGTACACCTTGATGAATTTTTAAATTGGGAAGAACATGTAAAAAATATCAGTAAGAAACTAAATTCCACTACATATGCGCTCAGAAGTATTTCCTTTCATATGGATGAAGCGACTTTGAAAGTATTTTATTACGCCTGTTTCGAGGCAAGTGCAAGATATGCAATCATGTTTTGGGGATCCTGTTCCAGTGTTCAACACATCTTTGTGATCCAGAAGCGGGCTATAAGAAGCATATTCAAAATGAAGATAAGAGAAAGTTGTAGAGGAGTATTCAGAAGGCATTTACTCCTTACAATATACGCTCTTTATATCTATGAGTGCTTGATGTTCTTATTTCGCAACATTGGCTACTTCCAAGCAGAAAGACATCACAGTTATCCAACAAGATCTAATGACATCATATATCCGAGTCATAGACTGTCACTTACCGAGAGGGGAACATATTATAGATGCATCAAATTCTTCAACAAGATACCAAGTAGGCTACAACATCTAAGAACACAAAATTGCTTTAAGATGGAAGTTAAAAAATATTTCTATAGTTTACATGAATTCCTAAACATAAATTTCAATTTTGTTTGACACTGTTTCTTTTTAGTTGCATTTCCTGTATAGTTTGACACCTTTTAGGATTGTAACTCATTTTGAAATAAAGAGTATTATTATATATATATATATATATATATATATATATATATATATATATATATATATATATATATATATATATATATATATATATATATATATATAGCCATTGGTTCCCAAGATACAGTGCTTCGAAAATAGGCCATTTTTTCCTAAAGGTGAAATTTTTTCGAAATGGTGACTTATTTTGTGAATTATCTTCTGAAATACTCATCCCACGTCGGATATTATATCAAATGAGGTTGTAGTAAAGTTAATTAGCTTTCATTTTACACTGAAGAAAGTCCGAAAATTTCAAGGCTTTTTGGGTATACCACCGCTCGCGCAGCACGTTGGAAATCATTAATTTGGTTTCTTAATATTGCAAATTACTAATATATATTTAGCGGGTTAAAAGTAACCTTTACAGAAAAAGAAATAGTTGTAGAGAGGTCGCCTACGCACGAAACCGGGTACGGTACCGGAAGAAGAAGAAGGTCAATCCAGAGGGTACAGAACAGTTGCATGAGATTTTCGTAACTGATACCATTTCGAAATTATATAACGCCATTACTGAATAATAATAAAATTAAACATGACTAACAGAAGGAAACTTCATATATATACATTCATCTACAGATTGCAGAAAAGTGGTAAGTAAACCAAAATACTTAAAAACTAAATTTCTTTCTTCATCACGAACTCGAAGAACAGGAAATAATCAGCATTTTTTGATATCTATACATCGAACTGCGGCATATGAGAGGTGCTTTACCTTTGTGGCCATTAAAATGTGGAATAAATTGGCAAACCATGTAAAAAGTTAAAAACCGGAGCATTTGTCGAAGTTAATCGAGCTAAAACTTTTACAAGAGCAACATAGTCTGTAAGACACAATATTCTTCCTAAAAACTTTCTAGTGTAATTTTCATTTGTTGTTCTAGTTGTTTTTTGTCGGCTGAATTTGGAGTCGTGGGTTAACCAACGACAATGGTTCAGGAATGGAGCGTGTTTATACATATTCTCCTTACCCGTACGGTTTGTTTATGGCTGTTTCCCCTCTATTCGGGCTAGATGAAACCCGGTCCTCCTGGATAACCCCTGTCCTGTTATTAACATTTCTTGTTTTTTTGTTTGTTTTGTTTTAGTTTCTAAGTTTAAAAATTTTTTTTTGGGCTTTCTCTCATTTTCCTTACATGAGGGTCAAATATTATCGGTTTTTATAATCGCGAGAAAGTCAAATAGTTTTAAGTAAAATTGTAATTAGAAATATTTTTAAGTAATTTGAGTACTTTGGTAAAATAAACAGTTTGAATTTGAATTGAATTTTCAAGAAAAACTTCCCTCGTGGATCTTCAATTATCGGAAAATCGAATGACTATGTAAGCCAACGAACAAAATACATCTGTTAGGAATTTGCGTTCACTACAATTTAATGTGGCACGAAAACATCTCCAGCATTACCAAGTCAGCTGCACAGAAGCTTAGTTATTGCTTTCGTCCGAAAAACTATTTCTTATAACCCGCAAGTTCATTATGCTTACTTACCTACTTAACGAATTTGTTAACAGCTAGTGAGAGTAAATGAAAAGTTATTATATATTTTTGAAGATTAGCGGGATTCTGCGATCTTTAACGTTAGCAAAATGATCTATAATATCGGCATAAAATTTTTTGTCTTTCGCCAAAAGTTTTACCAATTCCTTTTCAATAGACAACAAACTAATATTTTTCAAACGATCCTGGCTCATTGAATTTCGTACATAAGTTTTAATTCTCTTAAGAGTGGAAAACGAGCGCTCTACGGAAGCCGATGTCACCGGGATAGAAACAATTAGACATAAGAGTTTATAAACTTGGGGTAAATCATGATTCAAATCATTATCAAAAAGGTATTTAATAGTCCTCACATGATTTTCATTTTGCCCCAAAATTTCATTGTCATTATAAACAACACACAGTTCACTTTTTATGGCCACCTTATCAAAAAAAGTGTATTTTTGACATAAATTTTCCAAAAGGTTATTTGGAAAATTAGCCGAAAATCCGGTAAACAAATTTTTATTGAGTAAGTCGAAGAAATGCAGTTCTCTCAAATCAGAGAACCTTATTTCTATTTGACCCCTAATAGTATCCAAAATTTCATAAAATATTTGCTTATAGTGAAGCTCCATATCTGCGTAACTGAATTTCTTTAGTTTTGGGCTAAATTGAGTCGTATCAGTAGTTTGAAATACAGAAAATAGTTTTTTAAAATAAACTTCTGCACGAAATTCTGAAATTTTTTCCAAAAGAAACTTGAGCCGATTTCTTGAGTAAATCACATCTGAAAACTTTTGCTGTAGGATTTGAAAAACTATTTCTGTTTGTTCAAAAATTAATTTAAAGATGTTTAAAAAATATATAAATTCCTTATCTTGTAAGTAAGATATTAATCCGCGTGCGGTATTTAAAGTTACTTTATCGGTGAAAAATTCCTCACTTTCAACTATAGAATTAAATCCTCAAATCCAAAGAGGCCCCAAACAGAGACATTTTCCCTAGTAAAAAGTAAACACTGCCAACAAAATAATTTATTTTTTACCTGTGATCCGGTTAGGCAAGGATGTCTCTCATAATTTCTTGTATTAAAACCGCGGTTTTGTTGTCTGTTACGCTGCACCAAATTGTTTAATTCAGGGGTAGGTCGCAATGTTTTTATCAAAACTTTATCCTCATAACTTAGTGCACTAAAGTTATGGGATAACAAATATTCCACTAAGTCACCATTGAAATTTTTGAAATTAACTTCAGTAACCAAACTTATTTTAAAACAATACGCGAGCAATATAAGTAAACAAGCTGTTTTCGGCCATTAGTCACTACGATCACACTACGATTAATGCTTTCCAACGAATTCACTCGAGTTTACCAGAAATTCTATAGTTGTGATTGGTCGACATTGTATGAGACTCAGGATCCATCGGTGTTGCCATTTACATGTGTTTTGCTTTTCTATTGCAATGAAGTATTCATTGACAGTATTCGCACCGTTGTTTGCTTTTCTGTGGCAGGCATAATGAACGTTGAGAATATACCTTTCTAAGCCTCCGCAGCGTTGCCACAAATCTTGAAATGAATGAAATGCAGTAAATGTAAATACCATTATATAATGTAGGTTGAAAGGAAGGTAGGTGCATAAAATAATATGATTTTGATTAATATGAATATGCTGAATGCTGACTATTCAATATAATATATTAGTGATACACGGAATATTATTGAGGAGGAGGCTTAGCCTCCTTAGCCCGCCTTTGAATAGCCGCCCCTGATGTATATATACACTATATATATATATATATATATATATATATATATATATATATATATATATACATATATATATATATATATATATATATATATGTATATGTATATATATATATATACATATATATATATATATATATATATATATATATATATATATATATATATATATATATGTATAGATATAGGTATATATAAATATATATATATATATATATATATATATATATATATATATATATATATATATATATATATAAATATATATATATATATATATATAAATATATATATATATATATATATATACATATATATATATATATATATATATATATATATATATATATATATATATATTGCTACTGAGCTAGACTTCTGATAATTAAAGCATAATTGAATACTAAACAAACACTAATATACTACATGGAGTGAACAAGAAAAATTCTTCAATTATTAAAAAAATTATCAAACAACTTTCCGCGGGAGCTGGTTATATGTATTCCGCGAAGAGAATTCTACATTTACAATACAACAGTGAATTATAGAAATCGTCCAGTCACCCTGATACAAAATCGGCATACAGCTCTTTCGATCTCATTAGATCTCATCAATGCAGCTTATTTGACTCAGGAAATATGTATTCTCGAGACAGGATTCTGCATTTCTGATCTAATCGGTGAATTGTTGGTTTTCAATATTCTTAGTGAAGGGCGCTCTGGGTTGTTATCCGGAACGCGATTATTGGGGAACAATTAGAAATTTGTTGATTCACTCCGAGTCAAATAAGCTACACTGATGAGATATAATAAGATCGAAACAGCTGTATGCAAATTTTGAGTCAGAGTGACTTGGACGATTTATATAATTCACTGTTGTATTGTTAATGTAGAATTCTTTTCTTCAGATGCTAATTGCAAAAGTTTGCCATTAGCATCTGAAGAAGGTGAAGTTCCACCGAAACGTGCGTCATGCGTTATTTTTGATTTATATTTTGATAAATGTGTAAATTGTTATTATTAACCATTGTTTTAATATGTTTATTAATTTACACCAAGTATCGGCCCAATCAATCCATAACATGATGTTATATAAATTTTGAAAAACGTAAAAGAGGAACAGAAACGCTGATGGGTACACCTTGAAGCCTCGTCACATATGTAAACATCAATTTCAAAAATTATAAACTGACCACCCATCTTGCCACCTTCAAGAAACTACACAGACAGAATGGTCGAAGTCACCTTGAGCAAGCGGAGCTAAACCACAGAACTAATGAGTGATCTTCTTTCAATACTTGACCATAGTCAATATACAAATAAACGGGACGCGGCCCAAACTAAATTTAAAGAAACTAAAAAACATTAATCCGAAAAACATGGTGTGAAAATTTTGAAAAGAATTTTTTAAATTTTAATAACTAAACAATAACTGCAAAAAAACTTTCGAATAGCTATAATTGAAATTATCACAAGTTCACATTGAAAAATCTACTTATGGTCGAGAAAAACTCTGGCTTATAGACCCACAGTAATACAAAGGGAACCCATCTTAATGTTTACTACGGTTACTATGCAATAAGAGGGACATAGATCAACTTAGAATGGAAAATATTACCATATGACCATATGATCAAGAGTATTCCTTAACCTAGCCCAACAATTATGTGTGCTGAGTGCAACCTCAAAAATGTATAAATAAACTTTTCCTCCACTAGCCAGTCTTATATATGTATATATATATATATATATATATATATATATATATATATATATATATATATATATATATATATATATATATATATATATATATATATATATATATATATATATATATATATATAAAAATATATATATATATATATATATATATATATATATATATATATATATATATATATATATATATGCCTATAGATGTAGGAGTTTTGATTCAATTTGCAGAGGTTTTTTTGTATGAAAGTAATGCCTAAATGAAGCATTCAAGTCATTCAGTATCACTTTTGACTTGATTTTTCTGTGAGCAGATTTGTTTCAATTTAATTATTCTTTAATTTATATCTTCTTCAACGAAGTGGTTGGAAATTTGGAAATTCAGAAATAAGTCCTCAGCTACTCAAATAATTTGAAATACTATATTTGATTTCATGATGTTCAAATCTTGTTCTAATATGTTTCAAAATGAAGAAATCGATGGAAACGCATATTATAGTTTTCATTTGACCATAAAGTATATAGGTACTATCCAGGCAGTTACGCTTTCATGAGTGAATAAATTTTTAAACTTTCCATGACTAACTCAAGAAATAATTCATCAAATCCAATCGGCAGAAATGGAGTAAAATGGCACTAATGAAATTGTAATTACTCCTTCAATTTGGCCTAGTTCCTGTCTTGTCTGTCTAATGATGATGATTCATATACCCTGAGTTGGTTCTCACATGATTCACTTGAACAATTTATCAATTAACTTTAGGAATTGTAAAGAATATGTTGCTTTTTATTTCCCATTTTTCCTGACTATGCCTCTCTGGAAACGCTGTCTACGTAATTGTATCAAAATTGATTGAGAAAGAAACTATCTTCAAGTCGTTGAATGTAAGAAAATTTGTTC
>JARQZK010004803.1:5000-10000 GCA_030704885.1 Cynegetis impunctata
ACAATCATCGGTCAAACATCTGAGAGATTAAAAGACAGACTGAACGCCCACAAATATACAAGGAATGCCACAACATCCTTAAAAAACACAAAACATCAAATATGAATTTAACTATGATGACGTACAGATACTACAGATAGAACCAAGACAAAAACAAAGGGAAATTTACGAGATGATATACATACAGGCCAATATAGACAAGACGGTTAATGACAAACAAAATATAAAGTATTTGAGTCAACTTTACTTACCACTGCTGAGGAGACCAAACTGAAATAACAAGGAAATGAGAGTACGTATAAGGAAATAAATATTATTGACATATGAGCGTTCCTTCAAGACAGAACTGTGAGATATTATTTAATTTTCACATAGATTTTAACTGTAGAATATCATATATTGACGTCTTGTGATGTATTAAGTTTACTTATTTTATTGTATTTATTGTAGATCATTGATTTCAAATTAAACTACTGAAGAAGGAGGTAAAGGATCCTCCGGAACGTATAGACGAAACAACAAACCGTATTCATCTATTACTTGAAAAATTTCCAACAAATTGAAACCGATAAATAAATATATATATATATATATATATATATATATATATATATATATATTTTATATTATATATATATTATATATATATATATATTATATATATAATCATATATATATTAATACTATACTATAATATATATTATATATATATATATAATCAAGTAAACTAGGACATTTATTAGAAACTAATCAAACAAACCTCCTAGCGGAGCTGGTTATACGAGTTCACGAAACATCGAAATGCCTCCATATACCTTGGATGATGTATGTTAGAAACATTAAGTTGTTTATCACAATCAATGGAAATGATAGACAGTCTGTTTCGCCCTTATTTGGGGCTCATCAGTATCATCCATCATATAACGCCGTTGGAAATATTTGGTTGGTTATCACTTTCGATGGATGGATGATACTGATGAGCCCCAAATAAGGGCGAAACAGACTGTCTATCATTTCCATTGATTGTGATAAACAACTTAATGTTTCTAACATACACCATCCAAGGTATATGGAGGCATTTCGATGTTTCGTGAACTCGTATAACCAGCTCCGCTAGGAGGTTTGTTTGATTAGTTTCAAATAAATGTCCTAGTTCACTTCATTTTATTGCCACGAACGTGTATCGATAACACGAAGAAATCTGTTTTCTATTCATTTGCTACCTGTAAAAGGGATAAAATTGGAGCGCTTGTTACTTGCGGCGTGTGAATGTTGAATTACATCGAATTGATGTATCAACTTTACTCCTGCTTAGCGAATATAGTAACCACCTTTGGGTGTCAGGACGTACGAGTTCTCGTTGCCGAAATGTTTTCTTCTATCTGTAAGATGTGGTTCTTTTGTTTCCGACTGGTGGCGCTGTGTCATATTTATATGTCATATAGTGACTAGAAGGAAAATATAACGCCGTTAGAAATATTTGGTTGGTTATCACTTTCGATGGATGGATGATACTGATGAGCCCCAAATAAGGGCGAAACAGACTGTCTATCATTTCCATTGATTGTGATAAACAACTTAATGTTTCTAACATACACCATCCAAGATATATGGAGGCATTTCGATGTTTCGTGAACTCGTATAACCAGCTTCGCTAGGAGGTTTGTTTGATTAGTTTCAAATAAATGTCCTAGTTCACTTAATTTTATTGCCACGAACGTGTATCGATAACACGAAGAATTCTGTTTTCTATATATATATATATATATATATATATATAATAATAATAATAATAATAATAATAATAATAACTTCTTTATTCTCAAGATCAAAATACACTTTTGAAAGGAGAACATGTCTTGACATACATTAATTAAACAAATAACAACATTCAAATCCACGGAAACATTAGGCTTGTACTCAAGAAAATTCCCGCCCACACTATATGGCTCGATGATGATGAGGTATTGAAAAATTTCTCTTTTGAACTGTTATAGTCTTCAAGAGTTTGATATTTACGGGGTAACACATTATATAATTTAATGCACATATAAGTTAGTGGTATTTTTCTCTGCATAGTGTGAGAGAATGACTTGGAATGTGAAAATAGTGGATATTTCTGGTGTTATTGAGGTTCTTTGAAAAACTTTAAAATATTCACTCTGTTTTGATATAAATAAAAGACAACAACAAATATACATTCCTGGTACCCGTTAGAAAATTATGACGCTTAAACACACCGCAACAAGAATCGCGAAAACTTCATTTCTAAAATTACTCGCACAGCTGTTTTTTGTGCCGTAAATATTTTACATATTTCAGAGCTATTGCCCAGATAACAATACCATAGCTTAATAGAGATTGAAAATTTGAGAAGTAAACTGTCTTAAGAACTATGTAAGTCTACTTTTCTTTGATAAAAAACTCTTAATGAATAGATCACTGAATTTAGTTTTTTTTAAACATATAAATCATTTGTCCATTCCATCCTCAAATTACAATCTAAGACAACACCAAGAAAGTTTGTATAATGCGACTTGATTTCAGTGGATGTGTCTAGAACATTTATACTGGGTGGAGTATCACTTTAGTATGAGGATGTTGTAAATACACACATTCCGTTTTGTCTGCCCCATTTCATAGAATAGATTATTTTTACCGAGCCAGTCTGATATATCTAAAATGGCATTCTCACTTGTTGTTATTGAGTCTTTAACATTTTGTTTTGTCCTAATATATTGTATCATCAGCGTACATAAAAATTTTTGGTTGTCTCTGAAAGATTATTTGGCAAATCAATTGATATATATTACAAAGAGGAAGAGGTCCCAAAATACTTCTTGAGGAACCCCAATCTCAAGTTTTTTATCCTTTGATATTATGGTTTCACCATCAACATTCATAAACTACTCTCTGAACGCGTCCATGGAGATAACTTGCTCAGCAAATCCAGTTGTTTGTCTCTAATTCCACACATTGACAGCTTTCGAAGGAGTTTTCACTATGAATCACACAGTCAAATGCCTTTGAAAGATCGATAAATAGGCCAACTGGTACTTCTCCTCTCTCTAGTGCTTCAAGTATAGCTTTGCGTCAGTTCGTAAATTGCAGTCATTGTATTTTTATTCTTTAGAAACCCATGCTGGTATCTTGAAACTATATTACATTTATGAAAAAAGTTTAATAGTCTATTCACCAAGAGTTTTTCAAAGATTTTCGAGAATGAAGTGAGCAGACTTATGGGTCGGTAGTTTCCTAGATCTTCGGGATTCCCTTTTTTATATAAAGGTTTTATAACGGCAATTTTCAAGGATTCCGGAAATATATATATATATATATATATATATATATATATATATATATATATATATATATATATATATATATATATATATTGTATGTATATATACAAGTTCCTTTTAGCGATGCAGCTTCGATGCAGTTTCTGAATTAATTTTACAATCGCTGCGTTGAATAGATGAATGTTTTTTATTAGCATATCGTTTCGTGAGTACGATACGAGATAACGTAGATAATAAAAAACTTCGACAAGCCCTCATCCCCGTAAGAGAATTAGTCCGCATTCGCACGAAACTACTAAAAGTAACATTAATGGAAATAGGAGGTTATGACATCCTTATGAATTATTCATGTTTTAATCGCAATCAAGCCTAATTAACTCCCTACTGTTATGTTTAATTGAAGAATTCAGAACTCGGAATTTATTATGCACTGTGCGGCTGTCTGAGCTCATAGAATATCCTGTTTTAGAATATAATGTAATTTTCTGAAAGGTAGCGGGTTTGTTTCGAAGTAAGACACTGTTTGTATTTGATTTCCGGACAAAATTTACCTAATCATTTGTTTTGATGTGTCAGTTAAACTATTAAGTTGCATAGGGATTTATGGAAAAATAGGTACTCGTAAAATTTTCATTTATATATATCGTCTATAAATATATATCTATGGTTCCTCGCTTTTCTCTCAACTGATTTTATAATGTAGAATTTATATCTTGGACTTTTTCGTTTGAAATTTAACATCCTTATCACATAAATTTGAATGAGGTTTTAGAAATATCAGTTATTAGGTACTGAGAAAGGCTTTTCTCCTTTTTCTGTTGACAGATTACTGTTTTTATACATTTCAATTAATACACTACAACACACATATCATTGAGATATAAGTATGAACGATCATGTAATAAAATTATAATTGTTTTGATACACAAAGATATAATTATATTAACATCAATAAATTAACCTCCCGGAATTTGGAGCATGTTAACTCTTTCAGAAGACCCAAAGGAAAACAAACTTTCAAAATTTTGACCGAAATTTTGAAAGCATTTGTCAAAAACAGTTTGGTGAGACGTTTTATATTTATCGTTAAATACCGGAGTACATAACCAAGATTTTGATCAAGTCTATGAATTTGTGTTTGGGGAGCAATAGTTTGAACCAGTTCAGTTTGAGGGTTGCCCAAAAATTATTAAAATTGTTTGCCTATATAAGATAGATATATAATTTTAAATTAAAATTTTTCGAGTACTTATATATATATATATATATATATATATATATATATATATATATATATATATACAGGGTTGCGATAAAGTATGGAACCAAAAATATATTTTTCGAACGAAAAGGAGAATATTTATGAAATTTTGCAGGTGAGTCCAATCGCGCAAAATGCATCTGATGCATGATTTTTTGTTGATAATATACTTCCGGTTGTACCGGAAATAGACCCTAAGTCGCTTATTTTAAATAGGATACCCTATATATTATTACATTTTTGGATTCTACTTAAGATTTTAAGCAGATTCTATGCATCATATCCTATACCTAAGTCTAAGCGTTTTTGACATATCCAGGTTTTTATGTCAAAAACTACGATTGTAAGCCCTAATATAATTATCAATTGTTCCTATAAGAAACCTTTTTTTACTTACTTTGGGTTAGATTCCTTGTTGAAAAGGACCCATTTTGATA
>JARQZK010004804.1:0-13827 GCA_030704885.1 Cynegetis impunctata
AAATAAGTAAACCATTACATCATTAAAATCACAATTAAATAATGTACAATTTTAATTTAAGGTTTTTTCCTGTGATATGATTCTGCCTATAGGAAGAAGTTCAAAGTGTCTTGATCCGATCAAAAGTATAGTATTTTTAGGGGCTTCCGCAGTTATTGATATGTTCATTCTTTGAAGGGGTAGGGAGTAAGCTACAAGAAGGTTTTTTGGGAAATTTTGTATCATTACCTTTATTGACTATATATATATATATATATATATATATATATATATATATATATATATATATATATATAATATATATATATATTATATATATATATTATATATAATATATATTATATAAATATATATAATTATTTATTCGAATTGTTGTTTGCCTGTGAACTATTTCTAATCTCTTGAAAATTATTATTTTTTAAAAAGTTTTGATAAAGCTACGAATGTCGTGGCGAAACGTCAACTTTTTAATAAAATCGAGTTTTTTAAGATTCAGAACAAGCCCTTGTTATTGCTAATAATTTTCAAGAGATTATATATATATATATATATATATATATATATTATATATATGATATACTTGGTTCACGAATAAACCGCGTAAAGATTTGAAAAATCTCGACGTTTCGGCTCCTTTTGCGAAGACCATCTTCAGGAGAATAAGGAGGGGAATAATTCAAGATCGTGGCCTCAATCTGCCTACTCCACTAAACCGTACTGCTTTCTGTCAACTCTTCAGAGTCAACTCAACAGTTGACTCTGAAGAGTAGGCAAGGTTGAAACTTCAGAGTTGACAGGAAGCAGTACGGTTAGTGGAGTAGGCAGGTTTGAGATCACGAAATCGTATTGTTTCCGATTCCTCTCAATTCGATTCGTGGAGTAGGCCAAATTGAGGCCCACGATTCTGAATTATTCCCCTTCTAATTCTCCTGAAGATGGCTTCCGCAAAAGGAGCCGAAAACGTCGAGATTTTTCAAATCTTTTACGCGATTCATTCCGTGAACCAAGTTTTTTCAAATACTTCCGACCCGCGGAAATCTTCTGAACATATATAATATATATATATATATATATATATATATATATATATATATATATATATAAATATATATATATATAATATTTCATAGTAGAAGTTTGCGGCATGAAATTCAAGCTTTTTCATGATATATATATATATATATATATATATATAATATATATAATATATATATATATTATATATATATATATATATATATATATATATATATATATATATATATATAATATATATATATCATGAAAAAGCTTGAAGTTCATGCCGCAAACTTCTAACTAAAAGTTGCTATATTTACTCGACATATATGTTTCGGACTACTAACTCATTAATAGAGAATTTTTAAAGTTAGTAGAAAACTCTGTGATGAGGGTTAACAGGCCTGAAAATATGTATGTCATATGAATATAGCAATATCAGTGGAATTGTCAAGCCATGTGTTTTCTTTAATTGATTGATATTTTTGAACATGAGTGTTGAGCGAGCAGGTGATTGACGTTATTATTATGATTTATTGAAATACATATAATTCACTGATATATCTCAAATTAAATACTTCTAGTTTCAATCTTAAGTGCGGAGTTCTCAACACGAATTGAAAATTTTAAATGGAAATAAAACCAATAGAACTCATTTTTTATTCTTTAGTACGAGTAATATCTGAGGACTTCTATATATATACTTATAAAATGCAGTATTACACAATGAAATGAATACACAAAATACACTTCCAGGTTTATCAGGTTCTTTTCCAGGAAGTTATACACTTTTCCTTGACGAGTAGCTTTTCCAGCAATTTTTCGATTTTCAACGCAGGGCGTATTGGGCTGCTCTTCCCCATTTCATTGTATTGTCGATTTGTAAAAGGGGCCGGGGGTTCAAACAGCATGAGGCTGGTGCTGTGAAATTAATATTCATAAATCTCTTGGTGATTGAAATTTCATACATAAATAGTGCATAGAAAGAGGAATAATTATGAGGACGTAAAAAAAATAGTTGTGTTGGCTAACGAGCTTTTCTCAAGATCTCAGTAGATTCTTTCGTATATTTTTCATCATTTGATTAGATTTCCTATTGTACCGGGTGTCTGATTAAGAGAGTCGCGCGGCTGTATCTCACAAACTATTCGTCGTAGAGTCTTACGGTAAAAAATGTTATAACCAAAGTGGCCAACAGAGAATCCTGGAAATTATTTTCAGGTTTCTAAGATGGCCGCCAGGGGGCGTAACCGCCATCTGAAACTTTCAAAGTAATTTTTCTCTTAAATACACCTAGTAAACATACCACAAAAATATATATTTTTTCAAGCTAAGCTTTATTCGAGTAATTTTTGTTCGATACTTTTTGACGTATCTATCAAAATGGAGGGGTGGGGGGTGATTCAATGTTTTTTCGAATGAACAGCTGTAACTCCTGAACCACTGAACGGATTTCAACAAAAATGGTCTCGTTGGAAAAAGCATTTATTGTTTCATCAATTCCATCATATCTGTGACATGTTAATTATTCAGCGATCCCACTAGAGGGCGTTTTTTTATATAACAATATTTAATTTCTCTGAAAAATTAAATGCAATAATATGACTTTTTTTCCATTAAAATTTAGTGAGATGATGCCAGAATAGGCTAGTGAAAACCGTTGCTCGATATCTTATTTCTAGCATAAAATATCGAAGAAAGAAAATTTAGTTATCATATAATTCTAAAAAGACCATTACTCCGGTATTTATTTTTATTTATTTGTCTTGTTCGGGCAATGAATGATGCAATTTCATAATTAATGAGAGAATTTGCTAGAAATTATATTCAAGTTTCCTGCTCCACCTTCTAGAGGGCGTAGTTCACAATAATAACACATAACATCAATTTTCTATAATGAATGCTCAGTAATAGTACCACAAAATATAAATATTCGTAATCTTCACATCATTCGACGTGAGTTTGCTCCAGTAATTTTTTCTCTATCTTGTGAAATAACTGTCATGGGGTGAGTGGGAAAGTGGACTCAATAAACTTTTACAACTTTTGTTATGAATTTTGACAAACTCAGTATCAAAGTAACAATAACCAACAATTAATTAAGTAACAAAAACAGCAAAAATGAAATACATTAACCTAGTCAAGTAACCTAAAGATACTGCTCGAAATGCTTTCCATCTTTTTCGATGCAGATATTTAATCTCTGCGTGGTAGAAAAGACAGCAGCTTCTATTTCAGCCCTGGAAATACTATCAATTGCGTTTTGTATCCGTTGAATAAGATCTGCTCTATTTGCAGGTCAAGTCTGGAACACTAAATCTTTAATTCGACCCCATAGATAAAAATCTAACACAGTAAGGTCGGGAGATCTTGGCGGCCACGGGAATATGCTACCTCTGCCTATCCACCTATGTCTATATTGCTGGTTTAAAAACTGCATCACTTCATTTGTAAAGTGCGCTGGGCAGCCATCTTGTTGTATCCACATATTTTGCCGTACTGCTAAAGGAATATCCTCTAATAATATAGGCAATTCATCTCTTAAAAACCTTAAGTAACGCTCGCCATTTAAATGTTCATCAAAAACAAAAGGGCCTATAATTTTACCATCTAAAATCCCACACCATACATTAACTGACCAGCGACCCTGATTAAAATCTTGTTGCATCCAGTGTGGATTATGATCCGACCAATAATGCATATTGTGTTTATTCTCAAATCCATTACTGGAAAATGTTGCTTCATCGGACCACATTATAATTGATAAAAAATTTGGATTTTCATTCAGCATATCCTTAAGCCAATTACAATGATCCAGTCTTTTATCGTAATCTGTAGCTTTTAATCCTTGATGAAAAGATACACGATACGGATGAAAACGATTTCTTTTTAAAATATAGTGAACAGAATACCTAGAAATTCCTAAATCGCAAGCTAGTTTTCTTACACTAACTTGTGGATCTGCAGCAATGTATCCTAAAACATTTATTTCATCTATTTCTGTATTGTTTCGTCGTGTAGAATTTCTTTTAGGTTGAATACATCCGGTTTGTTTCAAACGTTTAGCCAAATTTGTGAATGTTTTTTTGCAAAAATGATGTCGCAAGGGATATCTTAATGCATATTCTCTTGCTGCAATCGGAACATTCTCAAAACATTCAAAATACACTTTCCATATCATAAGCTTCACTATTTGTATAAGGCATTACGTATTTTCAAATAACTAATCAGTGGCGTAGAAGAGGGGGGGGGGGATCAAGGGGATCAATCCCCCCCCATGAGCCTACGATAATTATAATAAAACAAAATTAGAGTCTTCGTATCTATATACGTATTTAAGTACCTTTACATGAAATTTACTATGCACTATCACCTCTTCTGGCATTATGTATGTGCAATTATAAAAAATTCACCTAGATATGTTTTTGTGAGAGCTGTGCAATTTAGTATTGTATAATTTCTGTGCTTCGACCAATCAGGAATTGACATAATTTAACTTTATGAAATAAGTATTAGTTTTGAGCATATTTTATTCAATGTTGAATTAGCGAGTTTAATCGGTCACTATGAGCAAAAAAGTGTTTAAAAAGTTCAAATGGCTCTAATGGAAAATTTTCATTTCGAAAGGAAGAAGTAAACCCAAATCTCCACACACTTCTCTTTCTAAGTTGTATAATATAACTACTATTAAACAAAAATGCTCGACCTTTTTTTTAATGGTGTAGTATTATATATAAAGCAGTTTTGTTCAATAGTATAGGTAGTATAAAATTTATAAAGAGAAGAAGTGCGAGGGGGTTTTGATTGACTTCTTCCTTCGTACATAAAATTTTCCATTTCAGCCATTTAGGATCTTTCAAACACGATTTTTGGTCATAGTGACCGATTAAATTCCTGTTTACATTCGAGGAGCGTGACTTCTGCTCATAGAAGATTTTCGATCAATATTAAATATTTCGAATATTTTTTAATATAGAGTAGGAATCAAAATATGAGCTCCTTAAAAATAGAACTAAATTTTGGCTTTGATTATCAATTTGATTAGGTACTCCATAATATTTTGAAGTTAAAAAAAATTGTCGAATTAGTAAAAATTTTCTTGCGTTGGCGTATAATCCATTCATGGACTTCTGCATCATGGATCATGGAAAAATATTTAATAATCAGGAGAATACAGTCTAGTTTACAAGTGTTTTTTGTTCAACCTTTTTCATCAGTCTCGGAAGAATATGAGCCTGGTGTCATTCGATTCGGAATAGCATGTAGATAGTTTTTGAGAAAAATTTAGTTCCGCTCGCGAAAATTGTAAAAGTGATGAACAATTTACTGAAAGAATAAAGAAAAAGATTCAAAATTTCAAATATCTCAAAAACTAATTAATATTTTTAATATCTAAATAAAGATACAAAAAGGGGATGAAATTTCCTATAAGAAATAGCTGACTCCCGGAAACTCCCGGATAAATATTTATAATTATCTCAGAGGGGTAAAAAAACGGCCGAAAACAGGTAATCTGGCTTTCGAAAGTCACGCCCATTTCAGACACTTCAGCAATAAACATTATTTAACTATATTAAATATGAAAATTAATGAATGAAAAATTTCAGGTTTTTACTGGATAGGTAAATGAACAATAATCCAGCGACAACAAATTTTTATCGTTATTTTTCGCGCATCTGTTATGCAATAGTTTTTTGCTACTTAAACATTGCAAGTGTGTTAACTGTTAAACTATAAATCTGATATTTTTTTTCTTTCTTGGAGCTAGTTTCGAAAGACCTCAGAATAGACCCCAGTTAAGAAAATTCGATTTTTTAGTTTTCTACTAACAATTTAGATACTTAGTTGCAAAATTAAACACTCTAATCATAACTTTTTTTTTCTGATTCTCTTATAAACAAAGCATTTATTTATACCTAACAATTTTTTAAACAACATGAGATGAACATTGAAAACAACCATTTCCATGTAGCTGAATGATAATAAAAACGGTCCATTAAAATTATTTAAAAAATTTCATTTTGATTTTGCAAAACTACGTACCTAAATTGTTAATAAAAAACTGAAAAATTGAAATTTTTTATTTTTTCAAGAAATTTACTTTAATAGTTCCAAGAATAAAAAAATCTCAGATATATACTTGAACAGTTATCACAATTTTCATGTTCAAGCACCAAAAAATTGTTAATTAACTCTTGTATAACTAATAGAAGAATATCTATTATCGCCGGATTATTGTTCATTCGCCGATTCAGTAACATTTCATATTTAATATGGTTAAATAATGTTTATTTTTGAAGTGTCCTAATTGGGCCTGACTTGCCCAAACCAAATTACACCTTTTCAGCCGTATTTTTACCTCTCTAAGAAACTTATGAATATTGATTCTACAGTTCCGGATGTTGAGTTTTTCTTTTGGGAAATTTCTTCTTCTTTTTGAATATTTATTCAGATTCCAAAAATCTCAATTAGTTTTTGACATATTGGCAAAAAACCAATCCCTTTTTTTCACAATTTTTGCTTGTTAATTTTTAATTTTCTTGAAAAAGATCTACATGCTACTCCAAATCGAATGACACTTTGATTTTATTTTTCCGAAACTGCTGAAAAAAGTTGAACACAAAATCACTTCTTGACTAGTCATTACCCAAAATATTAATTTTTGAACCACTAAATTCCGGACATACACAACACCCAAGAGCGCAAGGTGGGACTCGAACCCACAATCCTCTGTTTACAAGCGATACACTTCACCGCTGGGCTACCCACGTCTCCTTGACTAGACTAAATATATTAAAAAGATTTTTGGTGTTTTTCAAGCTTGATTTATACGAAATTGCAGCTGATAAATTCATCAAAACTGACAATTTTTATCAAAATTTTTTTTACTGCTACACCTGCTGTTCTCGTTAGTTGAAAGTGTGAAAGAAATATTCAATTCGTCAAGGCTATGTTAAGCCAAAAAAAATTTTTCTGCTTATTTTGTACTACGTGAAAGATTATTTTTATCAATAAAAATAGAACTTTAGAAGAAAACCTTTGAAATCTTACACAGAGTCATATCCCCCCCCATCGCAAAAAGCTATCTACGCCACTGTAACTAATAGTTACAGTTACATAAATTTGCTATACATTAACTTAATTTTTGAGTTGTCAACAATATATGACATTTCATCTGAACGCCTACTAATTATGTAGATATATAAAATATTCAATTTTCTTAAGAATAAAACTCGATGTTATGTGTTATTATTGTGAACTACGCCCTCTAGAAGGTGGAGCAGGAAACTTGAATATAATTTCTAGCAAATTCTCTCATTAATTATGAAATTGCATCATTCATTGCCCGAAGAAGACAAATAAATAAAAATAAATACCGGAGTAATGGCGTCTTTTTAGAATTATATGATAACTAAATTTTCTTTCATCGATATTTTATGCTAGAAATAAGATATCGAGCAACGGTTTTCACTAGCCTATTCTGGCATCATCTCACTAAATTTTTATGGAAAAAAAGTCATATTATTGCATTTAATTTTTCAGAGAAATTAAATATTTTCTGTTGTTATATTAAAAAACGCCCTCAAGTTGGATCGCTGAATAATTAACATGTCACAGATATGATGGGTTTGATGGAACAATAAATGCTTTTTCCAACGAGACCATTTTTGTTGAAATCCGTTCAGTGGTTCAGAAGTTACAGCTGTTTATTCGAAAAAACATTGAATCATCCCCCACCCCTCCATTTTGATAGATACGTCAAAAATTGTCGAACAAAAATTACTCGAATAAAGCTTAGCTTGAAAAAATATATATTTTTGTGGTATATTTACTAGGTGTATTTAAGAGAAAAATTACTTTGAAAGTTTCAGATGGCGGTTACGCCCCCTGGCGTCCATCTTAGAAACATGAAAATAATTTCCAGGATTCTCTGTTGGCCACTCTGGTTATAACATTTTTTATCGTAAGACTCTACGACGAATAGTTTGTGAGATACAGCCGCGCGACTCTCTTAATCAGACACCCGGTACTCAGGCTGATAATGTCCACGGTAACTTTCCAAATTTTTTTATTGTGGTTTAAAGAAACATCATCACGTTATAACAAATATTCGAGTGAGCTTGGAAAAGGGCGCCTATTATATATGAGTTGAATTCAAAAGAACAATTTCCATATTGATTATAAAATAAACACAACGAAATAGCTGAAAAATAAAAGTACAGTTCCAAAAGAACTTTTAAGTCAGGGCAAGTGCGGCGCGTATCGCGTGGCTTCCTGTTTTCTTGCTCCTAACCTAACCCTTCTCGCCACCCACTGACACCAAGATTTTTTTTTTGATAAAAAAACGATCGCATAATCTTATCTTATCTACTGAACATTCGATTTGTAAAATTCTCTCACTTATATTTATAATGGACTATCAGGGTAAACATAGAAAATCTATTATCCGGTTAAAATAAAAGGCTTTTCATGGCGCTAAATTGTGAAACTAGAGACTATAAAGAACTTATAGAATTCAAGGAGCTTAATAAAAAAGTATACATTCATATGCTAAGGTTGATACACAAAATGAATTCCACGCGGCTGAAGCTGCGAGCAAAGCTTGTATTTTATCAATTTTTGTATTAGCTGACGTTTGTATCTAGATATTTATGTCACCGCGGACTTTTTATTGATTTTTTTGACCTTTGAAAATTTTCGGAAGACAGCATTGAAATACCTTTCACCGTTACGGCAGCGTTCATTAAAACCGCATTCCCTCGGCCGTTGTTTCAACGTATCAAAATTGGTCGCATGAAAAGGTTTTTAGCAGGTTTTCACTTTGAAAACCTGCTTATTTAAATGGGTGCGATTAGCAAAGTTGGACCTAGGACCAAGATAGTTTTTCGTTTCATGACTTTTTATGATGCTTGGCACCGTTGAAAGTTTGTACATAGGTAGTTTCGTATGATATATTGGATGGGATTGTTTTTGGTTCGAATTAGTTGGGGGATTGATCCCCCTGGGGGGAAAATAAATCTTTTTTACACGATAATGGTCGCAATTTTGGAGCAATAGGGTTAAAAGTTTGTAAATAGGTAGTTTCGCATGATATCTTGGATCGGATTGTTTTTGGTTCAAATTTTTTGGAGGGTTGACCTACCTGTGGGAAAAATAAATCTTGTTTACTCGATTAAGGTCGCAGCTTTGGAGCAATAGGGAAAATAAATCTTTTTTACACGATAAAGGTCGCAATTTTGGAGCAATAGGGTTAAAAGTTTGCAGATAGGTAGTTTCGCATGATATCTTGGATGGAATTGTTTTTGGTTCGAATTGGTTGAGGGGTTGACCCCCTGGGGGTGAATTAAATCTTGTTTACACGACAGAAGGCGCAATTTTGTAGAAATATGGTTGAAAGTTTGTATCTAGGTGGTTTTGTATGATATCTTGAACAGGATTGGTTTTGGTGCGAATTGATTGGGGGGTTGACCCCCTGGGGTAAGAAATAAATCTTGTTTACATGATAAAGGTCGCTATTTTCGAGTAATAGAGTTGAAAGTTTGTAGGTAGGTATTTTCGAAAGATATCTTGGATGGAATTGGTTTTGGTTCTAATTGGTTGGGGGGTTGACCCCCTAGGGGAAGAGATAAATCTTATTTACATGATGAAGGGCGTAATTTTGGAGCAATAGGATTGAAAATTTATGAGTAGGTAGTTTCGTATGATATATTGGATGGGATTGGTTTTGGTAGGAATTGTTTGGGGGGTTGACCCTTCCAGGATATTAAATCTTGTGTATAAGATAGAACGCAATTTTATTACCATAGGGTTGAAACTTTGTAGGGAGGTAGTTTCGTACGATATCGATATTCATTTCTATATGAATTGGTTGGAAGGTTGACCCCCCGGAGGAGGAAATAAATCTTGTAACACTATAAATGGCGCAATTTTATAGAAATAGGGTTGAAAGTTTGTAAGTACGTAGTTTCGTATGATACCTTGGATGTGATTGGTATTGGTACAAATTTTTTGGGGGGTTGATTCCCTGGGGAAGGAAAGAAATATTGTTTACACATTAGAGGGCGCATTTTTTTTTATTTGGAAAAAAAATCATAGTTTAATGAATATATTTTTTAAACTGGATACGTTATGAAAACCTGCTCTTCTAATGCAGCTTGCTGCGATAGAGTTTTTCATTTTAATGGGATAATATAAAGCCTGAATATTATTAAAAGATTTTAATTTTCGAAATTGGATGGGTAGGTTACAAACCTTTTCTCTTTGTAGTAATATATAGTATAGAGTGTCCCACAGTGGATGGTCTAGGTATTTCAGTTACCGTGGGAATTGAGTATTCCAGTCTTTATTTTGGAGCATGCGTATTTCAGTACAGGTAGGAATAGCTATTATATAAACACAGTGTGGACATTTTTCGTCATCATTCTGTTCAGTTCAGAGAAATTCTTAGAAAATTAAAAAAAGAACGTAACGTTGTTTTGGATCACGGTATTTAAAAATGTGTGCAGTGTTTATTGACATTCTAGGATTTTATGTCAACAAAAAATCGTTAGTAAAGAGTTAGCAATCCTGTCGTCACATGAAAATTATGTGCATCATTGTTCATACTTGTGTGTAACTGGGATTCCTCAACTGCAACCTGTCGGAATACTAATAGATGGCTCGAAAATAAGCATCACGGTCTCTGCTGGAAAGGTGATACTGTGCCAAATATAGAATTTAATAATTTTGCTGATAGTCTGTGTGCAGAGTACGGAGAAAGCTTAGAGAAAAAGAATTTAATATCAAAAATAACGCAAGCAATTAAAGCCGTAATCGAAGATTTGGAGATCCTTGGTTGTCCAACCGTACAATCTCTATCCAAAAACTATAAACGTAAACACTGTGGATTGCATAAGAAAGGAGGGCACTTTTGCTCTCTGAGAATTCGTTCATTCTTCGGAGTGTTGATTCTTTAGTGTGTGGTAAATATTGTTTGTAATTTTTATGTTCCATATTGAATGTTTATTGCTCATATGATTTTTCAAAATATTTCACTGTAGAATCAGAAAGAAATGATAACAATATCTTGAGATTGTATATTGCTTTGAAATGTGAAATAAAAGAATTCTTTCTGAATATAAATAACTTTATTTGAATTTAGAACTCTACATATAAAAAACGCTGTATAAAATGTAGCTGAAGGATAATCATATACAATGAAAACATATTTTTCAAATCATAACTTTACTAAAGCTTTTCTTTTAAAAATTCTCTGATCAGGAGTAAATAAAACGTAGACGATAAATGTATACGATTGATAAATATCTTAAAATAATAAAATTACTATAAATACTGTTTTAGACACATATAAACATGTATTCGATTAAAAAATATATATATAGAGGATAAACATATACCATGATAAATTTTTTAAATTACATAACATGGTCGTAAAACATAACATTACTAAAACTAAGTTTTTAAAGATATAAAACTTTATACAGAAATTTATTTATCCAATTATAAACCTACTTATTTGAAACATTAAGTTATTTAAAAAAAAATTAAATTGTAATTTGAACATTCGTTTACATGCATTATAACATGTCTCTCATTCTAGGGATAAAAAAGTGTTCACGTATAAATTTTTAGAAAACCTAAATTACGTGTGTGATAAATCAGTTGTAAATATCGTATATTATTAGGATGAATGGCAGCCAGCTTTTGAAGAAGAAAAACTTCTCATATAAAATATGAACAAAATACGATATTTTAGAATATTTCAATGTAGAATTAGAAATAAATAATAATAACACTGTCTTAAAATTGTATATTGGTTTGAAATATGGAATAAAATATTTTCAAATATAAATAATAGTATTTGACTTTAGAACTATGCAAATGAAAAAAACGCTATATAGATTGTAGCTAAAGAATGATCATATACAATATAAACAAATAATATTTCAAATCATAAGTTTACTAGAACTGCTTTTTTAGGAAACTTTGTGTGAATAAATAAAACGTAAACGATAAACGTATCCGATTAAAAATATTCAAAAATCATGAAATAACTGAAAGTACTGATTCAGAAACATATAAACCTTTATCTGATTAAGAAAAATAAAAGTTTGAGGATAATCATATACATTGATAAATATTTTTATTTTCAAACGTACAATAATAACGTCATTTCTCGATTGACAGGATCATCGAAAAGTTCTATTTCTCCGCCAAGGAGAAGTGTTGCTATGCAACACTTTTCCGGCCGGCGGCAGGAAAAGTGTTACTATTCAAAAGATGAATTGGTAACCATGAACAAAAAATTCTCAAATTCAAACGTCATTTTCACTTTCAACCACTTCTCACGAGGTTGCGAATTGTAACTATCAATTATTTTACTTTATATCTGTCAGAATCAATTTTGCGTGGCAACCGTAACTAGGCAAATGTTCCATAATTCATAAAGATCGTAAGTGAATTATGTGCGTAAATGTGAATCAATCCAAAAATAGATATTCAGATTTTTATGAATTTCAAAACGTTTGAAAATAAAATAACATATTTCATTCGGAGTAGAAGTGACTCTTGAAAACTGACACTTCTCCTCCTTATGAAATAATATACTTATTTCAAAAACACATAACTTGCTCTTAAAACATAACATATGACTGAAACTACATTTTGAAAGGCTCTAAATTTATATTTAGATAATTGGCATTATAATGTGATTAAATCGCTAACAGCTGCGTTTTCTACACATTTCTTTTGTGAAAAGATAATCTATTTGTAAGAGGCATACAAATTGCCCTTTCAGATGTCCCTGTTCCACCCGTTACCGCAGTGTCAAGAATAGGTAGAATGCATTATATGCAACACAGCAATTTTAGGAGTAGAATTTATCATGATAATCAATATAATGTTTATCCTCTATATTTTATTTTATTTTCTAATCGAATAGGTAGATGTTCATATGTTTCTAAAACAGTATTTCTAGTAATGTTATCATTTTAAGATATTTATCAATCGTATACAATTATCGTCTGCATTTTATTTACCCCTGATCAAACAAAGTATTTTTAAAAGAAAAGTTTTAGTGAAGTTATGATTTGAAAAATATTTGTTCATTGTATATGATGATTCTTTAGCTACATTTTATACAGCGTTTTTTTATATGCAGAGTTCTAAGTTCAAATAAAATTATTTATAGTCAAAAAGAATTCCTTTCTTTCACATTTCAAAACAATCTACAATCTCAAGATATTGTTATCATTTCTTTCTGATTCTACAGTGAAATATTTAAAAAAATCATATGAGCAATAACCATTCAATATGAAACATAAAAATTACAAACAATATTTACACACTAAAGAATCAACACTCCGAAGATTGAACGAATTCTCAGAGAGCAAAAGTGCCCTCCTTTCTTATGCACTCCACAGTGTTTACGTTTACAGTTTTTGGATAGAGATTGTACGGTTGGACAACCAAGGTTCTCCAAATCTTCGATTACGGCAGAAGTGTACCTAGGCCGGTTCTAGCCCACTTCAACTTTTCAAGTCCGAAATGTCATTTCTGCGCATGCGCGACTAACTGTAAATATAGGTATGAGAATACGTATGGGGGCCCAGAGAACTGAAATTTTTTTATGAGGGATTCTTCATGGGGGCACCGAGCCCCGCGGAGTCTTTATGTGAGCCCCCAGGAGTCTTCATGTGTCTTCATAGAGCAACCGGAGGCTCCAGGATTCTTCATGGGGGCCCCCAGGATTCTTCATGGGGCCCCCCAGGAGTCTTCATGTGTGTTCAGTAGATTATATGATATATAGGA
>JARQZK010004805.1:0-10000 GCA_030704885.1 Cynegetis impunctata
TTTTTAAAAGGTAATATTTCTTTAGAATACTACATATTTTTAATTAATTGTTATTTAAAATTTATGTTTTAAATATTATAGAACATATATACAATAAATAAATTTATTGAAAATAAAAAAATAATGATATTCTCTTCAATTAGGTTCTTTTTCCCAAGAATTCTTAATGAAGTGATTATTTAATAATTATTAATTATTTAATTAGTTTTAGTGTTAATATGTTAAAAAAATGTGAAAAATGGGTAAGGTATTTTTTTTGAAAAATCCTATTATCATTTTTGTAGAGTTATAAATAGTAATATATGAAATTATAAATAAAAAATTAAATAATAGAAATTATTTTTCTTCATTAAACTTTTTTTCCGATAAAAAGTGAAATTAATATATATAATGGGTGTCTTATTTAATCATAATATATTATTTTTCTTAAATTAATTGAAAAATGAAAATATATTAATATAATTATTTGATTTTTGATAAATTAGTTATTTTATAAAATAATAATTATAAACATAGTATTATATATATATTATATATATATATAATATAAATATTAATTAATATTTTATTTTTATTTTCTGTGAATAAATTTTTATTTGATGATTAAAATTTTGTTAAAATAATTGTTTTAATTGATTTTTTAAAATTATTTTTAAAATATACTTTCTTGACTTTTATTTTTTAAAATTTATTTTTAAATATTTACACTATTGAATTAATAAATTTTAAATAAAAAATTATATATTTCAATTAGGCTTTCCAAAATTCATTAAATAGAAGTGAATTATTTAATAATTATTCAATTATTTAATTAGTCTTGTAGGGTGTAATATATATAATAAAATGTGAAATACACTAGCTATGGTGATTTTTTTTTTAAAAATCCTATTAATGTTTGTATATTTACAAAAGATTATAGTTTTAAATTATTAGTTAAAAATGTGAAATAACTAGGTACTGGTGATTTTTTTTTGAATAATTAATATTTCTTGAAAAATACTAATTATTATTATTATTGATTTAATATAATATTATTTATTTATTTTTAATTATATAATTAAATAGAATATTATTTAATATGTAATATTTATATTTATTTATATAAAAAAGAGTTAAAAATATTTCTTCAAAATATATTCATCTACTAAATTATTTTAATTATAATTAAATTTCTTATTTTTGTTATTTAAAATTTATCATGTTTTATAAATTATTAACAAATATATGAAACTGAAAAAATTATTGAAAAATAGAAAAATATAATGATATTCTCTTCCAATTTATCTTGTTCCCAAGATTATTACATAGAAGTGAATTATTTAATAATTATTCAATTATTTAATTAGTCTTGTAGGTGTTAATATATATAAAAAAATGTGACAATACACTAGGGGCTACTGGTGATTTTTTTTACTGTCATAAAATAGTTATATTTTCTGATATAGAATTTACATGATACTATAAGCGGTTTTCTCTTGTTAAGTTAAAAGATAGGTCTAAATTATATCATTTGTATTATGAAAAATATGTAGAAATTTTCTACAACAGGTGCTACTATTTTTTGAAATCCTAGTTATTTTGTAAAATTAATGTTGAACATGTATGATATTAATAAATATTATATTTTTAATTATTTAAATATTATAAATATTTAATAAATTAAAATTATATATAAATATATTATATATAATAATATATATATATCTTGATTTTGTGGTTTTTTATAAATAATATTTAAAATTATTTTTTGAATAAGGTTAAATATTTCTTTGAGAAATATACTCACTCATTGATTTTTAATTAGATGATTATTTAAAATTTATGTTTTAAATAGTTATACGAACATATATGACTGAGCTGAAATAAATTTATTGAAAAATAGAAAAATATAATGATATTCTCTTCCAATTTAGGCTTCTTTGCTTCCCAAGAATTCATTAAATAGAAGTGAATTATTTAATAATTATTGAATTATTTAATTAGTCTTGTAGGGTGTCTAATATAGTATAAAAAAATGTGACAATACACTAGGGGCTACTGGTGATTTTTTTTCTGTCATAAAATCCTAGTTATCATTTTCTCGGTAAGAGTACAGTGAACATAAGCAGAGTTATAGTCTTGTAGAGAGTCTAATAAAGTATAAAAAAATGTGACAATACACTAGGGGCTACTGATGATTTTTTTTTCTGTCATAAAATCCTAGTTATCATTTTCTCGGTAAATTTATTGAAAAATAGAAAAATATAATGATATTTTCTTCCAATCTGGCGGTTTTCGCCCTTCTTTGCTTCCCAAGAATTCATTACATAGAAGTGAATTATTTAATAATTATTCAATTATTTAATTAGTCTTGTAGGGTGTCCAATATAGTATAAAAAAATGTGACAATACACTAGGGGCTACTGGTGATTTTTTTTTCTGTCATAAAATCCTAGTTATCATTTTCTCGATAAGAGTACAGTGAACATAAGCAGAGTTATAGTCTTCTAGGGAGTCTAATATAGTATAAAAAAATGTGACAATACACTAGGGGCTACTGGTGATTTTTTTTTCTCTGAAAAATATACTTACTCATTGGTTTTTGATTTGATTGTTATTTAAAATTTATATTTTAAATAGTAATACTGTTGCCTGTGAACCATTGTTATTTTTTGAATAAGGTTAAATATTTCTTTGAGAAATATACTTACTCATTGATTTTTAATTAGATTGTTATTTAAAATTTATGTTTTAAATAGTTATACGAACATATATGACTAAGCTGAAATAAATTTATTGAAAAATAGAAAAATATAATGATATTCTCTTCCAATTTAGGCTTCTTTGCTTCCCAAGAATTCATTAAATAGAAGTGAATTATTTAATAATTATTCAATTATTTAATTAGTCTTGTAGGGTGTCTAATATAGTATAAAAAAATGTGACAATACACTAGGGGCTACTGGTGATTTTTTTTCTGTCATAAAATCCTAGTTATCATTTTCTCGGTAAGAGTACAGTGAACATAAGCAGAGTTATAGTCTTGTAGAGAGTCTAATAAAGTATAAAAGAATGTGACAATACACTAGGGGCTACTGGTGATTTTTTTTTCTGTCATAAAATCCTAGTTGTCATTTTCTCGATAAGAGAACAGTGAACATGGCAGAGTTATAGAAACGAATGCTAATGAATATATATATATATATATATATATATATATATATATATATATATATATATATATATATATATATATTTTATATATATATATATATATATATATATATATATATATATATATATATATATATATATACATATATATATATATATATATATATTCATTTGAATTGTTGCCTGTGAACTATTGTTATTTATTTGAAAAGAGTGTATAATTTTAATAGAATAATATATTATTTAATTGTGCTGGATGTAATCGTAGACTGATAGTGAAATTTCATCGATAGAGTCAAATAAAACGTAATAGCAGATTGAACGTTTATTAAGACGTGTGTTTTTACCACTGGCTTGAAACAGAGTGCCTAAATAGCCTCTCCGTTCAACATACATCGAATGCAGCGCTGTTGCCAAACTGCAACTTATGGGAAACAAAATAAACATATATGAACATAATAACAAATAATAAAACAGCTTAAATATCAAACATACTCCCCCCTTTTGAAGGGACTTCAAAATAAAAAGTGAACGATATATATATGAAAAAAAAAAATATGCCTTCAAACACGAACTTCTGTCTAAAACACCACTTGTTCTTCAGTTGGGAGAGGACATAAGCTTCTAACTGGTCTGGTGATAACCTTGTTGGAAGTTAAAACTTCAGCGACACGGTGCACGCCGTCCTTGCCGGGAAACAATTTTTTAATTCTTCCTAGAGGCCATTGATGAGTGGGTCGCTGATCATTTTTGATGAGAACCAGCATTCCTTCCTTGATGGGACTAGCTGAACCCTTCCATTTATACTGCAGATGAAGCTGCGACACGTACTCCTTGGAAAATCGAATCCAATATTGCTGCTGCAGTTTTTGGATGTCTTGTATGCGTGTAAGGCGATTCGACGGAGTGTGGGTCAGGTCAGGATCTGGCAGCATGTTGGTTGGTCGTCCAATTAAAAAATGGGATGGAGTTAAGGGTTGTAAGTCATTGGGATCATTGGATTGAGAATATAAGGGCCTAGAATTGAGAATTCCCTCAACTTGGACAATAAGGGAATTAAAATCTTCATAAATCATAATACGATTAATCATCATTCCTTTTAGCAAAAATTTGGTGCTTTTCACAGCCGCTTCCCAAAGACCGCCATAATTAGGATAATACAGGGGAATGAAATGCCACTTTATATGATTTTCCGATGAAAAATCTGAAACTGCGCCTTGTATATTATGTAAAAATATTCCTAATAAATTTAAATCGTTTCTTGCTCCTACGAAAGTGCTTCCATTGTCGGAATAGATATTAGAAGGAAAACCTCTTCTTGAGATAAAACGTCTGAGACATGAGATAAAGTTTTCCGTTGTTAAGTTTGACACTACTTCTAAATGTACGGCTTTTGTGCAAAAGCAAATAAAAACACAAATGTAAGCTTTAACTAATTTAGATCCTCTTCCAATTTTATCCTTAAGTATGAAAGGACCTGCATAATCGATGCCCGTAGACTGAAATGGAAGGCTAGGCATAACTCTGCTATCAGGCAAAGCTGACATTGGACATTTCGCTAGTGATGGGTTGAACCGAAAACATGTAATGCACCTTTTTGTTACCAACCGAGCTAGATTTCTCCCCCCAATAGGCCAGTAAAATTGTCGAACGGAAGAAAGTAAAAGCTGGGGTCCAGGATGCATTAATATTGAATGCTTGTATTCAAAGATTAATTTGGCGAATGAATGTTTCGAAGATAGTAGAACTGGATGTTTTTTGAGAACATCTAATGAACAAAATTTTAATCAGCCTCCAACCCTTAGGATATTATTGGAATCGAGAAATGGGGATAACGCGCTTAGTTTATGATTTGGGGATAAGGCTTCGCCCTTGGCCAGTGACGAAATTATCTCAGGGAATGATTCAAGTTGTGATCGTTTGATCAGAGCATTATTGGCTGAATTCAATTCGGTTACCGTCAATGGGCCGTAAGTTCTGTCCTCCAGCTTCTTCTGAGCGTTTGAGATAAACCGCAGGCAATAGCCAGTAACTCGTTTGAGCTTCATTAATTTGGAAAATGTATTAAAGAGATAAAAGGATTCCACGACCTCAACCTTAAGAACATTGGATGTGCCCTTCAGTTCTGGCAAGAACATTTCTGAATAATGGTGATTAATTTTAAGACCATCAATGGAGTTATAAAGAAATCGAGGTCCATTATACCATTGATTCGTGTGGCATAACTGTTCAGGGAGAACGCCTCGAGTGGCTAGATCAGCTGGATTTTCTTTAGTGGGGACATAGTACCAATCTTCGATCTTAGTTAAGCCTTGAATTAGTGATATTCTATTGGAAACAAAAACCTGTAATTGATTAGGATCCTTTTTTATCCAACATAGGACAATCTGGGAATCTGACCAATAGAATATAGGCAACCGAGTGAATTTGGTATTGATCACTCGTGCTGTTAACTTCGCTCCTAAGAGTGCTGCACAAAGTTCCAGCCTAGGAATTGTTAGAGCCTTTAAGGGTGCTACCTTTGTTTTACTGCATAATAGTCGAACCATGTAATCGCCGTGAGTGTTTATACTTCGAAGATAAAGGCAATACGCATATGCAGAAGCAGATGCGTCGCAGAAACAATGAAGGTCGAAAAGATGAAAATCATCGCCGGTTATTCGTCTAGGAATTGTCAAATTATTCAACTGGGGTAACTGATTATAAAACTGAAACCACAGATATTTCAGATTATCAGGAATAATATCGTCCCATTGTATATTGGAAGACCACAACTTTTGGATGATAATTTTCGAAACGATAATGACTGGACTGAGTAGACCTAAGGGATCATATATCTGCGATATAATTGATAAAATTTGTCGTTTAGTGATCTCGGAATCAATAGGTTTAGTGGTAACCTTGAAACGCAAATTTTCATCTTTGACTAGCCAATGAAGGCCTAATGTCTTGGAGCTCTCAGATTCCCCAATTGATAAGGTTGCATTGGGGATGTCATTACATTCAAAGTCGTCGAGGACACCTTTGCTATTAGAATTCCATTTACGCAATATAAAATTACCTGATTTTAATATATTGAAAATAGTTTTGCACCTCACTCTCAATTCTTCGGCGTCATCAGACCCCGTGAGTAAATCATCGACGTAAAAGTCATTCAAAATAGTGTTAGATGCATCCTTGAACAAATCTTTACATTCAATGGCTAACTGATTGATGCATCGAATAGCTAAATAACTAGCAGTTCTTGTACCATATGTTACTGTCTTCAATTGATAGACCGAAAAGTCTTCCATGGGGTTTTCTCTCCAAAGAATCTGTTGTAGAGCTCGATGATTCTCATGCATTAGCACTTGCCTGTACATTTTTGATATGTCAGCCGATACGACATATGTGTGGAGTCTAAATCTGAGAATTATGTCAAAAATATCATTTTGAATATTTGGGCATGAATATTGGAGATCGTTGAGCGACCATCCTGAATCGCTTGGAGATGAGCCATCAAATACCACTCGTAATTTGGTGATTAAACTAGATTCTTTAAAAATCCCATGGTGGGGTAAGAAATAGCTAGGAGACGAAGAATCCTTGGAAACCTTGGACATATGCCCTAGATCTATGTATTCATGAATGAAATCTCTATATAACTTGTAGAAATTATTATTAGAGGAGAATCGTTTTTCAAGTGAGAGAAATCGTTTGATAGCGATATCCTGGGAATTGCCTAAGAAGGTTGCTGAATACTTCAATGGAAACTTGACTATGAATTGACCATTTTCATTTCTTGTAGTAGTTTGCGAAAATATATCTTCGCAAAGTGAATCGTTCTTGGACATAGCAATAGGATCTTGAATTTCATCAATTTCCCAAAATCGTTTTAGCTGCTCATCTTCTGGAATTACAGACTTGGTAAAATTGCAGTGGGAAGTTTTATTATTGGTTGAAACTGTCCCAGCAATAATCCATCCTAGTTTTGTGTTACGCAAGGAAATTTGACCATTTCCAAAAATTATTTTTTCTTCAAGTAATAAATTCCAAAAAATAGTGACCCCAATGAGCATGTCTATTTGTTTGGGTACAAAAAACTCTGGATCGGAAAATGTAACAGATTGTGGTATTTTAAAAGAATTTATATCAACTTGCTCCGACGGAAGTGGAGAACAAATTACTGGAACTATATAGCAGGGAAAGTTGCAACTGAATTGGCTGAAATTGGACTGTATAGTAGCAAAGGCCTTTTTAGTCACATTAGAACTAACTTGATTTATTCCTATTAGTGACAAATTGGATGGAAATAATTGTAGACCTAATCGTTTACAACAATCTTCTGTTATTAAATTCGATTGAGAGCCTGAATCTAGTAAGGCTCGACATGAGTGGAAAAGTTACAGTAGATAATAAAATAGAATTATGGGTCGAAAATCTTGTGGCAAAACTGGAAGATTCTCTTAGATAATTGTTACTATTTGAAATTGATGATTCTGCTGAATTAACATTTGAACTGCTTGTGGTAGCCGAGTTTGAATCGAAATCGTGATGCAATAATGTATTGTGTTTTCTTTTGCATTTTTTGCAAGAACCTAATGAACAAGAATCTTTTGTATGCCCAATTCTTAGACAGTTCGAGCACAATTTCAATTGTCTAACTTTATCACATCTCTGAGAAATGCTCAATTTCAAGAATTCCTTACAAGTATATATTGAGTGATTTTCTTTACAGAAATGACATTTAAGGTTGCTCAATGAAAAATTGATACTTGAACGGAATTTTGGCTCCCTGAAAGATTTATTTGGAATAAAAGATTGTGATTTTGTATGAGGCTCCTCAAATGATTCTAAAATATCCTGGCGTTCGCGCAAAAATTCAAAAAATTCATTAAAAGTAGGAAGCTTAGATGCTGAATGAAATTCTTTCCATTTATTCTGGCTAATTTTGTCCAATTTATTGTAAATTATATAAATAATAATTAAATCCCATAAAGAATCTTTACTCAATTTCATTCCTTCAAGAGCTGTTAAATGCTTCGAAACTTCATCAAGCATATCTCTAAACTGCAAATATGAACCCTTATTCATAGAACTAATGGTGAAAATAGATTTTAAATGAGTATCAACAAGAAACTTTTTCTTATCGAATTTATGACATAATAGTTGCCATGCTTGTTGGTAATCTTGGCTTTCATTGCAGCCTTCTATTGCTCTGCTAGCATAGCCTTCTAGGGAAGCCTTTAAAAAACTGAATTTTTGGCCATTGCTTAGAGAATTGTTTGAATCAATTATTGAAATGAAGTTCTTCTTAAATTCCAGCCATTGGCCATAATCTCCATTAAAGGTTGGAAGTTTCATTTTTGGCAATAAAAAGTTCTGCAATGAATCGTGGACAGTCGACAATGGAGCTTGGTTTGAAGCAGAAACTGAATTTTTCGCTAAGAGATTTTTCATACGAGCAATAAAGTAATGATATTTAATTTCAAATGGTTCACGTTCTAAATATTGATCATCTAAATCATTTTCCTGACAATTTTGTTCTATTAAATTTTGTACTTCATCAAACTCCCTAATTAATGACATATTGTTATCAAAACGTACCTGTAAATTGGAATAATCAATCATGTCGCTTTCGATAGAATTTAAATACTTTTCAAGTAGGGATAATTTCCTTTTGATGCTTGATCTATTTCTAATTAACTTTTCCATTTGAATAGGCATTGCGTTTATTAGTGTAATTTAATGAAATAATATTTGAAAATCAGACAGTTGATAACTTAATGGACCAAAAGGAATGAATATACTCAAAATTTCAAGGAATGGATTAAGGGATAAATGGATATATGACAAACGTAGTTCTGCACTAACCTGACTCAACCTTCAGCGCAGGGACCCAAGTCGTTTTTGCCTCTACAATCGTGAACACTTCGATGAATAGCTCGATGGTCGACTAGGTACCATCTGTTGTTTAGCTTCTGTTTCTCTTTTCTTCGAATTCACTTGACGAATTCGTTTTCGTTATATTAGGATAAACTTGGTTTTATAACAAATTGATTTCACTAAGAATCCGGCTCGAAGGACCATGTATAATTTTAATAGAATAATAGATTATTTAATTGTGCTGGATGTAATCGTAGACTGATAGTGAAATTTCATCGATAGAGTCAAATAAAACGTAATAGCAGATTGAACGTTTATTAAGACGTGTGTTTTTACCACTGGCTTGAAACAGAGTGCCTAAATAGCCTCTCCGTTCTACATACATCGAATGCAGCGCTGTTGCCAGACTGCAACTTATGGGAAACAAAATAAACATATATGAACATAATAACAAATAATAAAACAGCTTAAATATTAAACAAAGAGTTAAATATTTCTCTGAGAAATATACTTACTCATTGGTTTTTATTTTTATTGTTATTTAAAATTTATGTTTTAAATAGTAATACTGTTGCTTGTGAACCATTGTTATTTTTTTGAATAAGGTTAAATATTTCTTTGAGAAATATACTTACTAATTGATTTTTAATTAGTTTGTTATTTAAAATTTATGTTTTAGATAGTTATACGAACATATATGACTAAACTGAAATAAATTTATTGAAAAATAGAAAAATATAATGATATTCTCTTCCAATTTAGGCTTCTTTGTTTCCCAAGAATTCATTATATAGAAGTGAATTATTTAATAATTATTCAATTATTTAATTAGTCTTGTAGGGTGTCTAATATAGTATAAAAAAATGTGACAATACACTATGGGCTACTGGTGATTTTTTTTTCTGTCATAAAATCCTAGTTATCATTTTCTCGGTAAGAGAACAGTGAACATAAGCAGAGTTATAGTCTTGTAGAGAGTCTA
>JARQZK010004806.1:0-13746 GCA_030704885.1 Cynegetis impunctata
AATTAACCCAATTTTCCCTCTTACTCTTTTTTATAACTTGTTTAGCTATAGCTTCATGTTACGGTAATTAATGGAATTATTCAATGTAGAATTTCTGATATAAATAAGGAATGAATTTTTTTTATCGATGATGGCTTTTTCGCAAGCCTCATTCCACCACTGTTTATTATGTTTTTCATTAACCTTTTCTTTATATAACGGAATGCTGACGCAGTATTGTGTTGTGTTGTACAGTTATGAGCACGATATAAACACGCCGAGTTATCAGGTAGGTTTTATCGTTATTGTAATTTTTATAAGATATATTGAAACAACTATTTATTATTATTAATTGTTCTGTAGTCTAAATATTTGTATGTTTTAAAAAATTAAAGATCTGATGTAAAGCTAAAATAGACTATAATTTTAACGTTGATTTTTGTTACAGGTATTATTCATTCAATGGCTTATGTTCTTGTTGAATTTGATAAAAATGATGGTGGAGGGATTTCAGCCTTACACCGCTCTTGGTTAACTCCTAGAAAGAAAGAGGCCTTCTGGCCACCATTTAAGGATCAATATCAATTTGATAAAGCTTTAAAAAATTGTGCTCCTATAAATACAGAAACCTGGAATCTTTATAAAATTCATAGAATTTTTTATGAGAGTGGTGAGTACACCCCCAGATATTTTTTTATTCAAAACTAATTTTTACTCTTATAGAATACATGTTTTCGAACAAACTTTTTGGGTGTATTGATTTGTATCTGTAACAAAAACACAATTCATTTGAAATGACCATATTTTTGTAATTTGTATTTCAGATGATCTAGCAAAAGTTAGGTCAAAAGGGAGAGAGGCTGAACTCACTTCAAATCTTGAATCCGAAGAAGAGATCAGCCAAAAAAGGAAAAGGAAGATAAATACCAGATATCCAATATCATCTGATGATGAAGAAGAAAGTATCTCAAATCTACCAAGGCCACCCAGTGTAAAATGGCCAAGAAGTAAGCTGTTCATATTATTGAGGTATTGATATAAATATTTGTTGAATTTTAAGGTAATCCTAGCGTATCCGAAACAGTAGAAGCCATCACCATACAATCTCAAAGCCGAACTAATACTTCTGTGTTTAGTTGCGATTCAGAAAAGATAAGTAAGTAATTCATTTTTTATTTATAATGCAATTGGTATACTGAGGTGCACAAATATTTACAGGTAAACTTATTTCACTGGTTGCCACTAAGAAAAATTCCTGAGACCAATCACCTTTAACTATAGGAAGCTGAATACTTGAAATATTTTGTATTCTTTTAATATTCCTCCAAACCAAATTAATTGGCGTATTTTTATTTAGAGAAGAACAAAAATTAACCCAATTTTCCCTCTTACTCTTTTTTATAACTTGTTTAGCTATAGCTTCCATGTTACGGTAATTAATGAAATTATTCAATGTAGAATTTCTGATATAAATAAGGAATGAATTTTTTTTATCGATGATGGCTTTTTCGCAAGCCTCATTCCACCACTGTTTATTATGTTTTTCATTAACCTTTTCTTTATATAACGGAATGCTGACGCTGCATGCCGTGGTTAAAATATTTTTAAAGTAATCATAATCGGTAGAATTAATTTCATTGACATCTATCGTCAGACGTTCTACCTCTTGAACAAATGTATCCCAATTTGCCTTATTTGTGTTATAAAGCCTAGATGGCTTTTTAATGTTTAATTTAATGACTGAAATATGAATATCATACCTGATCACAAAGTGATCTGATCCCAGTGTCTCATTTTTCTACAAACCAGTTAACAAGGGAATTTAAAAGATCTTGAAACAATTGTTAAGTCGACTGCAGACTTGGATTGATGAGGATATGATATCCTCGTTGCTGAACCATCGTTCATTATGAAAAAATCATGATTCTCGATATAAGACAGGAAATTGGCACCCATTATACTATCAGTCTCCGATCCCCATGCTGAATGGTGCATATTAAAATCACCTCCTATTATAGAATACCGTTCCATAGAGTTGAAAAATATATCCCACAACCTCCCTTCAACAACCCTATTTGATGGAATGTATAAGGAATATATATCTAATTTTGATTTATTTGGTAATTTAAGACTCACAGCAATGCCTTCAATACCTCTGATTATAGGAAAATTTTTATTTTCGAAAGGAATTGATTTTTTTATTATAATAGCCACCCCACCATATCCATCGAATCTATCTTTTCTGATTACGTTGTAGCCAGACACATTGAACGATTTATTTGACTTTAACCAAGTTTCAGAGGTTAAACAAATATCAATATTATTTTCACTGATTTATTGTTCAAAACTACCCTTATTCGCAACAATAGATCTGCCATTCCATTGTAGGAATTTCAATTTATTAGCCATGAATTAATTCTTCTAATCTAGAGTTTATTAACGATTTGATTGAAGTATCTTGAACATCTTTAATAGAACCTCTGAAATCTCGAAATCTCTTAAAAACGAAAAAATTATTTCACACATAATTTGTGTAAGTTTAGAATTATCTAAATAATCTGATGATTCAATGGTTGAATTTTTACTAGATTTTTCCTTTCTCAAACATGTACCATTTTCTGATGTGAACGTGACCGGTCTTATAATTTCAGCGTGTTTTCTTTTCAACTCTATAGTAGAAAAGTCCTGCACGTTCCTCCTCTTTTGACTTCTAATAAGCGGAAAATTCAAATCATTATTTGACGCTGAAATAAAATTTTTGGGACTGTTAGGCTTGGACGCCACATTTGAATAACTCTTATCTACTTTTTGAACAGCATCTCTATAAGATATATTTTCCACTGCCATTATTTCTTTTACTTGTTTTTGAGTGGAAAACGATGAACATTTTTTATTATCGGTTGATTTATGTTCACCATTACAATTGACGCATAATAATTTTTCTGAAGTACACTTCTCGAGAGGGTGATTGTCACCACAGTTTTCACATCGTCCTTGACTGCGACACATTTTATCCAAATGACCGAAAACGTAAACATTTCCTGCATTGCCACTACTCTTTGAATGAAAGGAAGAAACCTCCCTCACACAATTGAAAATACAGACTTTATCTGGAAGTGTCTGGCCTTTGAAACTTATCAATAAACTCGTTGTTGGCTTAAATGTAGCAATACCTGTATCACTGAATACTTTTCTGTTTAGTCTTCGACATTCTAATACTTTAAAAGCACTACCCAACAGCGGTTGTATGCAAGATTTCAACTCTTCCTCAGAAATATCTAAATCTACACCCTTAACAACACCCTGCCTTCGTATCAAATAATACGGAATGAATGCTTCCAAATTATTTTTAAGTAGAAATTCAGAATCCAAAAATTTATTTGCGCTTGAATAAGATCTGAAAGTGATCTTAATTCTTTTTTTTCCACTTTTATCTATAGACGAAATATTAATAGAGATTGATGAGTCGAACCTAAATATCATTTTACCGATAGACATGGCATGATGTTTGCCAATATTTTTATCACGACTTTCAGCATAAACAACATATGGCCCTACATCTGATAAGTCGTAACGATACGAATTCTTTCTTCTATTATCATTATTAACTGATATATTTTCCGAATGAGTTGAAATTGACGGTTGGTTGTCAACATTTTGAACAATATTTTTATCTATAGTTTGTTTAGACGTTATAGCAGCATCACTATCAAGGAACGAACTCACCGGATTAGTAGATGTAAAATCTGAAACCTGCGATGACACTGTCTGCGACTCATCTTCCATTTCTTCGAATAACATAGTTTTAAATGCTTGAGAAAGAACCTGAGAGTCCAATAGGCCCCCCTTATCGGGGGGTTCCGAATTTTTAAACATTACGAATTAGTCAATGTAAATTATTATTTGATTTTACGTATCGAATTAATCACTATAGGCACAATAAATAAATCGAACAATAACCACACGTGTGACCGGAATGCAATCTGAAACACGACTGAAATAATAGTTATTTATGTACCAAGTCAGTAAAATGATTCTTTATCAAACGAGTCTAGGATTATGAGTTAGTGAGACTAATAACAGACGAGTTTGATAAAGTCATTTTACTGACGTGGTGCATACAAAATTTTATCGCCAACCGTAAAAATTTATAATTGAAAATAAATAAAGATACTACAACTTATTACATTTTATTATGACAAAGTAAACAGAAAAATAGCAACAAATACAAAACACATTTAGTTATTATTTGTGATGTTAAATGTAAAAGTACATTCTGATGCATTATAAAAATTCCTGAAGCCATAAGTTTCTTATATTTACTAATGTCCACGTCAATTTTTGCTGAAAGGGTTGCTTTTACCATAGAGTAATACGACCACATTTTAGAAGGAGAATATTCGTTAGATAAATCGGAAAAATACGCCAGAATAGTACATTATTTCATAAGGAGGAGAAGTGTCACTTTTCAAGAGAAAAGTCACTTCTACTCCGAAGGAAATATATTATTTTATTTTCAAACGTTTTGAAATTCATAAAAATCTGAATATCCATTTTTGGATTGATTCACATTTACGCACATAATACTATCCACTTACGATCGTTATGAATTATGGAACATTTACCTAGTTACGGTTGCCACGTAAAATTGATTCTGACAGATATAAAGTAAAATAATTGATGATTATAATTCGCAACCTGGTGAGAAGTGGTTGAAAGTGAAAATGACGTTTGAATTGGAGAATTTTTTATTCATGGTTACCAATTCATCTTTTGCATAGTAACACTTTTCCTGCCGCCGGCCGGAAAAGTGTTGCACTTCTCCTCCTTGGCCGAGAAATAGAACTTTTCGATGATCCTGCCAATCGAGAAATGACGTTATTATTGTACGTTTGAAAATAAAATAAAGTGTTTGTTTACTTAAAAATTGGTAGGGCAATACATGGCTCTATTGACGGTTGGCGATAAAAAAATTAAACCAAGGCATGCGACTTTGACATGTTTCAATTTTTTTCATATTGTCATGAATACTGTTATCATCAGTGACAAACTAGAAACTATTATAATTACTGGAATTACATCTCATACGCTCCTTTGTAGTGATGCCGCCGAGACGAGAGATTTTCGTCTCTCGTCTCGTCTCGACGAGATATTTTCTCTCGAAAAAAATTTCGAGACGAGACGAGAGAAAGCCCCTCTCTCGTCGAGAATTTCTCGTTTCTCTCGAGCAAACATTTTTTACAATTTCACAAATTAAACAGTTAAGCCGTTATTTATGTCACGTTTCCTATAGTTTTTATCAGAGTATGCAAAAATCGTGATAAATATTTAGATAGGTATATCTCTCGTAATATCCTTTGAAAATAAGCAGTGTATATTGTACGTTATCCATTTTAAATTTATAGCGGGTAGTTATTAGTAGTATATAGTAATAATATATACAGGTTGTGACTAAGTTTGCACTATTGCTATCTTCGATTGGCAAACTAACAGCCGTATTCACCATCAACTGCTAACTTTTTATCAGGCCGCTAAATGCGTAAAGGCGACTACACATATAGCGTCTACTTGACAAGTATGCTTTTTCAAGCTTTTTGTACAATATTATAAATGAAGGTGTGTACGCTAAAACTCGCAAAGACTTCTGCTGTATTTTACCATACACACATTCATGTATAATTGTACAAAAATCTTGTCAAGTAGACAGCTAGGTGCGTAGCCGCCTTTACGCACTCAACAGAGCCTATTAAAAAGTTAGCGGCAGATGGTGAATACGGCTGTAAAACATATAGCTTTTTTTCTGCTAACAGGTAAAACAGAAAAATAATTAAATATTTCATTTTTGAGTAAATAAAAAACATACCATATATTATCATACATTTGGATTTTACGTAAATTTCATATTTATATATCAAGTTATTTACATAACTTGTTTTGATTTATATTTTGAGGTTGATGGTTGATCACTCGGTTGATCATTTTCGTACATGTCGATGTCACTTTCTACTTCTTGCACAGGCGTATAGTTTTTATCTTTGTCACTCTCGTCCATTTCAATATCACTATCGCTTTGATCACTTAAATGTTCTTCAAATTTTAAAAAAGTTTGACCTGTTCTTTTCATGTTTAAATTCTTACAAATAACCAACCGCACGCTATAAGACACAAATCGTAACTAAAAGTCATAGATAAAGGTGCTAAAAGTTTTAAAGAAAAACGATAATAACCCTGATTCCATACTCTCTTCTTTAACAATTCTTGTATTGCTTATCTAGATCTCGGGCAATAGGTGACAATCCTGGATTTATGAGTTTATGGTTAAGTTTACCCCGATTGGGTTTTTCTAGGAATTTACATAAATACAATGGTTCGTTCCATCATGTTTATAAGAGACAAAATTATGTGGAACTACTTATATTATCTAAATTTTTATATGACGAATACACAAATGTATATTGGTACCTTTTTATGTCCGAATTTTAAATGTTATTTCATAAAAGTTAGTCTAGCATTCAGGGTCATGTATTTTTAGGGGAGGAGAAGATACCAATTCCCACTTGCATTATGGAAATGCCATCTCATATTATGAAAATCCTATATTATTAAAATGCCAACTGGCCAAAAAAATAAGAATGAAAAGTTCCCTCGTTTCTATTTTTACTAAATTTATTACTATTTTACCAACTTTCCCTGTTAAATTTTCCAACTCAAGCGTAGTTGGAAGGTGGGAGGGAAGGGGCGCTTTTTCTTATTTATGATGTATGTTCAGTTTTACGTGAACCTAATGTACAAGGAGAATTCTTTAAAGAAAAAATGTTTCGGAGTTAAATGAAGAAAAAGGGCTTTATTTACACACCTATAAAAATGCAGGAATTTTAAATATTCATATTTATGCTGAAGTTTTTTTATCATGCATTGATTGAATCGACTAATAAAAGGTATACATTTAAAAGTAATCAATACATAATATTTTTTCAATAAAAAATAATATATAAAAGAGTATACTTCTTTCAGTTATCGTTGATAGTGATCTCACAATCTTTGTCATTTACTATCTAGCATGGTGTTTACATTAGGTTAGAAAAAGGACTAGTCCTGACGTCACTGAAAGAATTATATATAAGTATATATTCTTAAATGATACAATGAATACACAAATAGGTATTTTTTTCCCCATTTCATTGTTTTATTATATTATTTAGGTACTTACTTTTAATAATTTCATTTACGTTTGTAACTATGTTACAATATACCAAAATACAATAAATTCTTGTAATTATTGAAAATAATATTTTTTTACTATTAACTTTAAATATCCATTATTGGCCGTTTAACTGTTTAACCTTAAAAATTACATTTTCACCCGCATACAAGGAAGAAAAATGACACTTTTTCCCCCTCCTCCGTTAGGGAAGAAAAGTCTCCCTTTACCTCAATACACATTTTTCGTTTTTATTATAAAATTTATTTTTCCTTCCTCTAATAGTGTCCAGGCATTAGATAATTTATGAGTTATTTATTACCTCCAATTAATTATTATAATTATGTATGTTTATATGCTTTAGATGTTATAGTTTGCCAGGTTTTTTATCGTATAGAATTTTTTTATGTTGGAAAGGTAGAAAATTATATACATTCTTTAGGAGAAAAGTTCATTTCAGTGTCGTACCCATAAAAAAGGTTTGGAGGGAGCAAGCCCTAATAAAATACATAGGGATTTAATATCTTTTTTTAAAGGGTCGAGACGAGACGAGACGAGAGAGAGGTTCTCTCGAGCGAGAGAAACGGACTCTCGTCGAGACGAGAGTCACATTTTCTCTCGTCTAACGAGACGAAACGAGAGAGAGCCTTCTCTCGTCTCGTCGAGAGGCAACACTACTCCTTTGAAGTACCACTTTTTAAACTAGGTACGTGAATAACCATTTACTTATATAATATTCGAAGGATTTTTTTGTTAAAGTAGAAAGTACGAAATCCTTCGAAATGTCTTGAATTATTAAGAATTCAAAGTCGATTAATATCAACAAACTGAAAGTTAGTGAACATACATAAAAGTCCTAAATTGGCATATTTGTATGTAACTATAGCAACTTTAAACATAGTCAACTTGCATATGTGGTTCCAAAGCACGCTAACAGCGTTTTTAGAAACTCTGGACATACAGAGTGCGCTCCATAAATACAGTGGACCCCCGGTAGTCCGACATACATAGTACTGCCTAAGACCCCCTATAGTCCGATATTTTTTACAAAAGAGTACCTTGTAATCCGACAAATTATAGAACCAATGATAAGATTTTTTATATAACATATATATATATATATATATATATATATATATATATATATATATATATATATATATATGTTATATAAAAAATCTTATCATTGGATCTATAATTTGTCTGAAGTACAAATCATACTTCATTATCTATGTCAAATTTAGTAAATTAAACAACACAATAGAGAGCCTACGTTTTATTATAAAATTAACGTCATTAATGCTATAGAACAAAAAATATGCAATAACTTTACATTAGGAAATAATTGTGTACAAACAAATGTACATACTAAAATAATCAAAAACTATGAATCAATCAATTTAAGAAACATGAAAATATTCATCCATTTTTTTTTGTTTAACATTGTTGGAACGCGAGATTAAAGCTTTGTCCCTCAGTCTTCTCAAAAGTAGAAGTTCGTTGTAGGATGCACCATTTTCTTCGGCCCATTGCAAACCCAGCTCAAAGGCGTCAATTGCATCTTGTGCTTTCACTTGCGGAGTAGTTGCAATCACTTCGTCGTCATCTTCCTGATTGAATTGTTGTATAACTAAAAATCTCTTTAATAATCTCTTCGTCAGACATTTCATGAAACATATTTTCCTCTTTATCCATTCCACGACACCAGGTTTCCAAATCTTCCGGACTTATTTGTGTTCCAGCAGCAATTTGCTCTATTACTTCCGAAGGTACACTGATCGTGGTAGGAGTGGCGACTATATCTGGCCATAACTTTTTCGAAGACGATGTAATAGTTGATGAAGGTAATGCATTCCACGATTGACAAAGAGCAAAAACCAAGTCTATTTCTTTCCTGAAGAAACCACATGTATAAAGCTTCTTCCACTTCTGGATGTTCAGCTTTCTTAAGTGTCTGTCTCTTGCCTGGCCCACAGTCAGTAGTTGACACGAACTGTTTAATCTTCTCGTGATTTTTTTAAATGTCATAAATTGTAGATCGGCCTACGCCGAATTCACTTGCTAAACTACTGAAAGATTCATTGCGATTTAGGCGGTCTAAAATATCACATTTTTCCTTAATTGTCAGTGTTTTGTGCTTTCGCTTCTGAGCTTGTGACGACATTACTAGGTACGTACATATACGTAATACACAATGAAAAAACAGTAAACAATGAACACACGCTAGGCCGCACCGCTATCCTCATCGCATGTAGTCAAATTCAAACTAAGCAATCAGAATCAAAACAATACCCTACGCGTCGAGCACAATAGTGATGGTGCGTACAAGTTGTAACTTGTTCAATCATGCATTAGCGAATATTGTAAAAAAAATATTCAATATGTAATAAATAAAAGACCATGTCGGACTACAGGGGGTGCCGGATTAGACAGGGGCCGGATTACCGAGGGTGCACTGTATTACATAAAGTGACAAAGGAAAATTTCATGTCAGGAAGTTATGTATTCTCCCGACGGTAGGATTCTGTATTTTCGATCTAAGCGGTGAATTGTTGGTTTTCAATATCCTTGGTAGAGGGCGCTCTGGGTTGTTATCCAGATAGAAACTCCGTCACGATTTGTATTGGGAAAAATTAGAAATTTGTTAATAAAATAAGCTGCACTGATGAGATCTAATAAGATCGGAACAGCTGTATGCAGATTTTGAGTCGGGGTGACTTGATGATTTCTATCACTGTTGGATTGTGAATGTAGAATTCTCGTCGAATGTAGAATTCTCTTGGAAAGTTTTTTGATAATTTTTTTAATTATCGAATAATTCTCCTTAATGGGCACGAAGTAACTTCTTTAAAAGTAAGCAATGCCTCACTTTTTCGGGGAAGTCATCAATAATACAATATACAGCGGTTATTCAAATCGCTCCTACCTTCATTATAACTAGGGGGTTTATCCTGGCTAATGATTGTGATCTGGTCGATAGTCAGAGAACCATCGTTAGAAAAGTCACTTGGTCTTAAATTTCCAGTAACACTCCAAATTTCATCTCCTTGTTGAGCTGAAAGACAATATATCTGTTGTGATTATCCATATACCAACTCCTAATTGAAATATATATTCAGCAAATTATCTCTCAAAAATCCAAATTCAATAAGGTACAGATTTCACGCAATCATTACATAATATCATATATCATACAAAAAGTCAGAAATATTTAACATGGAATATTTGAAAATGAAAGGTGTATATTTTTGAACATACCTAGTTATCTTGTTTCAGACAATTCAATTTTTGAACTATGATACATGATATATATATATATATATATATATATATATATATATATATATATATATATATATATATATATATATATATATATATATATATATATATATATATATATATCTTTTTTTTTCTATAATTTTTTCTGAGCAGCCGTGGTGCCCCCTGTAAGTGAATGACGGGTTAACCGTTATTTACCGGAGACCCTGTATATGACTACTATAAGTATATATATAAATATATATATATATATATATATATATATATATATATATTATATATAAATATATATATATATATATATATATATATATATATATATATATATATACAGTCACAAAAGATATGGTTATTAATTATAAACAATATATAAAAATAAAGTTTTAATCAAATTTGAGGTTTATATGAAAGTTCAGAATGGATGTTATCATCTTGAGCTGTTAAGAGTTTACATCCATACCTACACATACATGAATGTCAAAATGTAATAAACCATAAAATGAGACTAATTGGATATCTTCCAACCATTAAGTTGATATTTATTCCACATAGTTTGGAATCATAGAGTTCCAGTAACTATATTATATAAAAAATATGGATTTGATAGCACCTACTCACCATCATATGAAATTTGATTATTGCAATTTTTGAGGCAGTAATTAATCAGGAGGAAAGCTGATAACATAGTTATGAAGGGAAAAAGGGCTGATAAAATAAAATATATGGCATCACGACCCATTTTCGCAAAGTAAATTAAGTCGAATTGTATTATAGGTACAGTGTTTTTTGTAACATAAATAGTACTGATGGGAATATTTTCAATGTACTTGGAACATTGTTTGAAATCTTATCAATGTTATCGAAATTATCTGTAGATATCTAATGGAGTATTTAATTCATAACGGAAGTAACAAAATATGTTTATGTCTAGAAATGAAATTATTAAGGATTTATCTATTCAAGATAAAACTATCCATTGAATTGTTATAAACAAAAGTCAATCTAACACTTTTCAAAATATAAATTAAATTGAATTCTTCCCAGGTTTAGATATATCTGTCTGAATGCTGTTTAAGTTGAGATAAACACGTATCAATATTTTGTTGATCGACGCTGTCAATATACTATCTCTCTATGAATTTCGAAGAATGTTCTTTTTTGTTGGTGGAATCATGCTAACGTCTAACGAATTCCTAAGGTAAGAGAAAATACATTGCCGCTTATTACAGATAAATCGAAGTAAGTATCCAAAAGTAAAAGGTTTGTCTACCAACCGATTTCCATCATGGTACTCGAAAGTGGCGCTCGCCTGTTGATGAATTTGAGAAAATCAGCCATCAAATTGTATGGTAAATCAAGAGCGATCACTCTTGATATTCCTAGGATGAATTTTAGTTTGGAACCCTTTCAAATTAGATGATCTTGAATTATCTAGCCGAGAAATGTGTGTATTAACCCTTTCACTATGGGAACCGGATATCTACGTAAAATAATTTCGTGCCCGTATGGCGGGAGCCGTATAAATACGCAGGGTATTTTAGTGCATTTACTGCGGGGACCGACTAAAAACAATATGCTCTGCGTAATTTGGGTTGCCTATTGAATGTAATTTTTGCTTCCCATATTTTTTGAACGATGTTTTGAAATCGCCTTCGCTTCACTGAGGGAACCGTATACATCAGCGCCTTTTTATCAGGATGGTTCTTACTTGTTTAATGCTTCATCGTGCATTAATTTATTCCTAATTGTTTTCGTCGATCGTAGTCTTTTCTTCAATTCCAAATTCAATATCAATCGGGCTCAGATATATACATTATAACAGAAGTTTTCCGCAAAATATTTCTCAAAAATAATTGTAACTAAATCCATAATTTCAACATATTTTCAACCTAGAGATTGATAACCAATTTTACAATTCTATACAATGAAAAATGTTATTTTGATTTTATACTTTTATTAATTTCATTATGTAAATAAAAATAAATTTTTAATTGTTGTTATTTTTTTGGAGACAGTTCTGGATACAATATATCGACACACTGCGGGTACCGTAATTATACGCGATCTTACTTTGCATTTAACTGCGGCAACCGTGTTAATCAGCACTAACTCAAAACAGCCGCACAGCGGGCACAAATTTTCAAATCACTAGCCGCAGTGAATCTACACTATGTCCAGTTGTGTAACAATAGCATGGCAAGACGGGCAAAATGCCACGGACATAACATTTGTTATTACAACATTTATTAAAATGCATTAGTTTGATCTGTAATTAATTTAAGTTACCTACGTTGCATACACAAGTTGAAAAAAAATGTATCAAAATTTCAATGCATGTTGGAAAGATATCAACTACTTAGTTTTTTATAAACCACTTTCAAACGCAGCGGTGTAGCTGTATGGATTGAAGTTTTCTCATTGGTTCATATTTTCACTGCAAGACTTCTTTTATGGTGCGGGCTCCAGGGGAATTTCTGCTTTATGTTTTGTAAAAATTAAAATACCTCAATGCGCTTGCAAGTCTGACTGGAAGATATTGAAAAGTATCGGAATGAATTTGGAGATTTAAAAACGCAAGCCAATAGTAGATACAGTAAAAAAATGGTGTATAAACCCTGAATTTCCTAAAACTCGTCATAGGTGTCATTTTGATGGTGTGAGATCCTGAAAGCTTGTTTAAAATGAACATATTGTACCGTGTATTGGACATTATAATCAACCTACTGAGACAGCGCTTTTTTAGAATGAATGAAATTGTTTCCAATTTAAGTGTCATGCAACCTATCACTTTGTAAAAATTTAAATAATACGAAAAATTAGTATTTGTAGATGTATATAAGTTTCGATCCGATTTAGACATGAAATGATTTCTTAATCATATAGATATATTTGATTTCTTTAAGCTTTACTGAAATGTGCACATCATTTACATTTACTGTTATTTTTAATCAATCCCGTAGTTACCTTGTGTATAGCGATTATTTTAAATTGATTAAAACTTAAGAAATTCGATGAGACAAGAAACGTTACTTAACTTAGCTATTATATCCATTAAAATTTCGATGATCCGAAATATGATCTTTGATCATATCATTAACACTTCTGCTGAACATAAAACCCAAAAAAAAAGAATTTCAATAGTAAACATTTCGTACTAAAACAAAAATTGTGATTTAAGTCCAGTAAGCTCTTTAAATTAAACGTCACTAGAAAATCAACTAATTATACTAGCGTTTTATGTACTTACATAACGTAGTAATTTATTATAAAATAAAAGGAAACTT
>JARQZK010004807.1:0-13694 GCA_030704885.1 Cynegetis impunctata
CTGCTTGTTGTTGCTGTTTCAATTCAGGTTTTCCATCGCCATACTTGGCTACGCCGTTCTGATGAGGACCAAAGAGTCCGAAAACACGTTGTCAACGGCTGCTTCGACATATGCGGGCTAGACCGATAATTCTGCTTGTTTCATATACCATTTCCCCGCGATAAATTTCTTCTTTGTAGTTTATTTCCACGGTCCAGGATCTCGCGGATGGCATTAATCGCCTCCGTGGTCAGAGTTTGACCAAATCTCCCAAACCGAGAGAGTTCGAACAATGTACCACAAAATGTGTGATTGTCTTCCGAAGCAGGGGATTCTGCTTGTTTGTTGCTGTTTCTCAATTCCAGGTTTTCCATCGCATACTTGGCTACGCCGTTTCTGATGAGGACCAAAGAGTCCGAAACACGTGTCAACGGCTGCTTCGACATATGCGGGCTAGACCGATAATTCTGCTTGTTTCAATATACCATTTCCCCGCGATAAATTTCCTCTTTGTAGTTTATTTCCACGGTCCAGGATCTCGCGGATGGCATTAATCGCCTCCGTGGTCAGAGGTTTGACCAAATCTCCCAAACCGGAGAGTTCGAACAATGTACCACAAATGTGTGATTGTCTTCCGAAGCCGGGATTCTGCTTGTGTGTTGCTGTTTTCAATTCCAGGTTTTCCATCGCATACTTGGCTACGCCGTTCTGATGAGGACCAAAGAGTCCGAAACACGTGTCAACAGCTGCTTCACATATGCGGGCTAGACCGATAATTCTGCTTGTTTCATATACCATTTCCCCGCGATAAATTTCCTCTTTGTAGTTTATTTCCCACGGCCAGGATCTCGCGGATGGCATTAATCGCCTCCGTGGTCAGAGTTTTGACCAAATCTCCCAAACCGGAGAGTTCGAACAATGTACCACAAATGTGTGATTGTCTTCCGAAGCAGGGGATTCTGCTTGTTGTGCTGTTTTCAATTCCAGGTTTTCCATCGCATACTTGGCTACGCCGTTCTGATGAGGACCAAAGAGTCCGAAACACGTGTCAACGGCTGCTTCGACATATGCGGGCTAGACCGATAATTCTGCTTGTTTCATATACTATTTCCCCGCGATAAATTTCCTCTTTGTATATATTTTTATATATCTATGATCTCTATGTTTACATTAATCGCCTCCGTGGTCAGAGTTTGACCATATCTCTCAATCCGGAGAGTTCGAACAATGTACAACAAATGTGTGATTGTCTTCCGAAGCAGGGGATTCTGCTTGTTGTTGCTGGTTCAATTACTGGTTTTCCATCGCATTACTTGGCTACGCCGTTCTGATGAGGACCAAAGAGTCCGAAACACGTGTCAACGGCTGCTTTCGACATATGCGGGCCTAGACCGATAATTCTGCTTGTTTTCATATACCATTTCCCGCGATAAATTTCCTCTTTGTAGTTTATTTCCACGGTCCAGGATCTCGCGGATGGCATTAATCGCCTCCGTGGTCAGAGTTTGACCAAATCTCCCAAACCGGAGAGTTCGAACAATGTACACCACAAATGTGTGAATTGTCTTCCGAAGCAGGGATTCTGCCTTGTTGTTGCCTGTTTCAATTCCAGGTTTTCCATCGCATACTTGGCTACGCCGTTCTGATGAGTACCAAAGAGTCCGAAACACGTGTCAACGGCTGCTTCGACATATGCGGGCTAGACCGATAATTCTGCTTGTTTCATATACCATTTCCCCGCGATAAATTTCCTCTTTGTATATATATATATATATATATATATATATATATATATATATATATATATATATATATATATATATATATATATATATATATATATATATATATATTGCCTGTGCAATTGATGCTGAGAAAGTGTCTCTTGCCAGGACACATTTATACAGTTTTATTGTTTCTTTAATAGTCGCGCCATTTGAAGGTTTAGATTTCTTGTGTTTTCGAGGAGTTTGAGGATTTCCGCATGTCCACAGCTCATCGTATAGAATTAGAAGATATAAATTTCTCCCGTGGATTGAGTAAATGTATGGGAACTGGATAGTGGTAGTGTCAAATGATTATTTTGATCGCTGCCAAGTAAAATTAGAGATTTCATCTTTTTACATAGTTTTTGAATATTTGTGCACTTATACAGCTTCTGATGATCGAGTAAGAAGGTTAAATTTTGATGAATAGATAGAGTTTATATCAAACAATTGATTACTAAAATCGCTATAATTTTTATGTCGACATTTCAAGCGTTCTTGCAAAACTTTGAGCACTGTGCCTCTCTACAGCTACAAATTCAGGGCTGTAAATTTTAAAGTGAATTCGGTTAATGTTAGGTAGGTGCTATTTGGGGATTTCGAATGTTTTTGCCTGACGCAGCAATTTTTATGTATATATTACTTCAATGAAGAATTTATTAACGTCTTTGACCCATTCATAAAAATGTAACTGAAAAAGTAATTGGTATTGGTACATTAAATTCAATTTATGATTGCAGATGTTGAGCGGTAATAGTGACTAAAAATGAAGAATTTTTGGAATATAATAATAATATTATGTTCCATTTCATATGTTTCTCAATCATATAAAATTCTTGGAATATTTCCCTATAATGGAATAAGTCATTTTATAATCATGAGATCATTAATGATAGAATTAGCACACAGAGGCCATGAAGTTACAGTTGTAAGCCATTTTCCTCTCAAGAAATCAAAACCAAGATACAGAGATATTAGTTTAGCTGTTCCAATTTTCTTGGAACAATTGAATATTGAAGATTTTTATGATTTTTCAAGATATAATGCATACAAAGAACCTTTAGATTTAAATTACGTTGCAGAAACAGTATGTCGAGGAGTTTATAACAGCAATAGATTGAATGGTATTTTTAATTCATCTGATGGCTATGATTTAATGATCATAGAGATGTTTAACACTGACTGTTTTCTTCCAATCAATTTTAAGTTGAATGTACCCATTATTGGCATAAGTTCGTCTCCGCTATTACCATGGATATATAATAGGTTTGGAATTCCATATAATCCAAGCTATATACCAAATATACTTTTGGACCATTCAAGTAAACTGAATTTCATACAAAGATTGGAAAACACATTAGTTACATGGATTGAGCGTTTGTATTATCATCAGTGGCGTAACTGGAAAGACGATATTATCGCAAGAAATTATTTCCAAGAGGACATTCCATATATTTCAAAATTTGTAAATAATGCAAGTCTCATGCTCGTCAATACCCACTTCACTTTGAATAACGCAATGCCTTATCCTCCTAACGTTATCGAAGTAGGAGGAATTCACATACCACCAAAAAATGAAGCTTTGCCGCAGGTAAGATCTATTTATATTTCCATACTCCCTACTCGGTGAGTAATCCATTATAAAATTGGTTTTTGAGATGTAAGTACGTTTTATCTCTCTAGGTATAGTCTGTCCAGCTAGAGTTGGTATGCACGTCATCAATTGTATATTACGTTGAACGTGAACACTGTTGCCGGACGTAATGAATAATCTTAAATCTAATTAGCTTACTTAATTTTCAACAAAAATGAGATATCTAGCATGTTTGACATGGCGGGCATTTTTAGCGGTAAATTCAAATTAACCATTATTCTCTACCAGAAGTGTCACTCTATCTATTCTATTTTACGATGAAAGCACTACCATACCTTACCTTTTGCAAAATTCTTGATCAAAGATGTGCCTAAGCAATTTGATTGTTTGTTTAAACTCGAATCCATATTCATAGACTTACTTACAAAATCTTTGAAGAACTAGGTTCTCTCGGCGACTGTCGAACGTGAAACGCCGATTGCCGGCGCGTTGATTGAGTGTCCGACAACATTGCAAATTTTGAAATAAAATGAGAACTCAACAACCATTCAACTCATTTTCATTACTCGGAATGTTAAATTTTCTTGAGAAATACATACGATTTGATATGTTAAAGACAGAATATTTGTCGAAATGGATGATCCAGTCACTATCACCATATAACTACTATTTCAGAAAATTACTTACGACAGATATGAATTTTGACCATTTCTAATTTTATTTATTTGGGTAGGCAGCATTGGGTCGTTATTTGCGTACGACTGTGACGTGCACGCTGGACAGACTATAGGTAAGTAATTACTTATCACCCTAGGGAAGTAATAAAGAAGCGCAAGCTGCCTCCGCAACTGCATCGACATGCATTTTGTTAACAGCACATTTGGATTGGTAAGGGTTTCTGTGGTTTCCCTTAGTATCTAAGATGAACAGATAGGACTGATGATGTGTGGCAAAAATATTTTATGCTAAATCGTTAACTGCTTTTGTGTTTTAGATGTTTATGATATTCTTAAATGCTGAAGTAATTTAGATTTTTCGAATGCTTTGGAAAATTTAAGGACTTTGTGACAAACTATTAATTCGAATTATATATATATATATATATATATATATATATATATATATATATATATATATATATATATATATATATATATATATATATATATATATATATATATATATATATATATATATATATATATATATATCTATATATTTATATATATATATATACCTATACTCACATCTTCAATAGAGGGCGTAGCTCTGGCAAGCAAAAAGATGTTACTTCTAGTTTTTGGAACATTGAAGGAATGTAAATTCGGGACTTATCCAGTAAAATTCTGCAATATTTTAAGAATGTATTCATGAAGTACAGCATATCGCGAAGTTCTTATCACAAATATTCAAGCCATAAATAACTCTTACCGTTTAAAAATTATTTAAATCCACGATAATATAACGACGAAGGAACAATAATCTTCAAAAAAGCTATAGCTAGAATCTATTGAAACAATAATTGAGAAAGCTGTGTGTGACCGATCGAATTGAAAAAAGACCCCGTGTTCTACATCTGGCCTCAGAAGGGAAATTTAACAAATTTAGAGGCTACATATCTGTCCTTGGAAAAAATAATGGAGGTCCTCTTCTCACTTTAGTATTCTGCTTTTATTCGATGCAACTATAACGATGATCAATCAAGGTCGAACACTCGTACGTTTCTTCCATGCTTCCTACACGGAATCTGACGTTGGCTGAAAGAGAATCCTTGAGCTACAGTTCCAACGGAGGAAAATTGAGGAACATTTTGTTGCTGAATGTTTCTCCTTGTTGCCAAGGGTAAAAACTTATGGCAACATGCGCAAATTGTCAATAGTTGCATATTACTTGGTAGAAACAATCAACATTTGTTGCCGAAACATAAAGAAATTTAGGAACATTTTAGAACATTTGCGGAAACAAGCAACAGGTATATATTTGTTCGTTTTCGTAGTTCATTGTACACTGAAAATCTGCGACAAGAATGTTTACTAGTTGCGTTCTTAATACGTTTCCACTGCGATAGCAACACGGATTTTTTTACACATGTTTCCTATTTTCTTTTGAAGTTTATCCCTCAAAATGGAAACCGGCGACAAGTTGGAACAGTCAACAATTGTTGCCGAAAAATAAAGAAATTTAAAGGAACATTTAAGAACATTTTCGGAAACATATTTCTATACTATATTTCTCTACCAACATAATGTGACAGTTTATAAATCAAGCAATTGAAGACTCCGGCGCAAAAAGGGGGCAGCTCCACTTTTATACCATTTTCACTTTTATGATGGAAACCAGTAACAAAGAGGTCGTCTATCGATTGGTGCAAGAACGAGGCATGTCGGTTGATTTGTTTAGTTGTTGTAAGGAAAATATGTATACCTCCTTAATTAAGCCGGTGCAAGAATGAGGCAGCTCCGGAGCTGTCTCGTTTTTGCATCAAATGAGTTGTCGACAAATGTTTATGTCGCTTTGTGGCAGCACCGGCTAAATTTATTGCTTTTTAAACGGCAAACGCTTGCATTATCTGTGCTCAGTGGAATTTTTGTGAAAGTGAAAAAAAATCTGGGATTGGAGAAAGCAGAACACGAAAAGAAAGCAAACTATTTTTACACAAAATTGAAATAGGATGTAGCAGAGGTTAAAATGAGCAACAATCAAACTGAGTTATTAGCATTTTTTGCCAACAAAATATGCCCCTTCCTCATGTTCCTAGTGGAGATGTCTTTTTTAAACGTCAGCTTTGGGAATATAATTTTTGTATTTTTGTAGCGAGCACAGGAAAGTCATACTTTTTTATGTAGGATGAAACAGTTGCCAGAAAGAGGCAAAATGACGTAGTGAGCTTTTTACATCATTTTATTAATCAATATGTACCAGCAACTGTGACAAAGTTATTTCTGTATTCCGATAACTGTCCATCGCAGAACAAGAATCAAACTTTAGCTCATTATCTCTAGACCATTACAGATAATAAGAAATTCTCCAAAATAATTCATAGATATCCAGAACCAGCTTTCTTCCATGTGACAAAAGTTTTGGCTTGATAGAAAAGGAAAAGAGAAAACGAGCAAGGATTGTCTTACCTGAAGAATGGTTTTCCTTCGCAAGTTTGAAATAGTTAAGTTTACCCAAGATATGATTCTAAATTTCAATGACCATTTTAATAAACTCTTCAAAAAATCTGTAGTCAATAAAGGAAAACAAAAATTTGCAATCTCTGCCTATCGAGTGATAGAATACACTGAAAAAGGTGTCGAAGGCAGCAGCTCCGCCAGTACCTGTTTCAAAGATGAATTCTTCAAGAACCCGGAGTTAAGCAGACTTTTCCTGGTCCCGATTCACGTCTCTACTCTGGCGCATTACCTCTCAAGCGTCCTAAGTATCTCCATGTAAAAGAACTAGCAGCAGAATACGTATCAGCAGAATGTATGTCGTTTTACGAGGGTCTTAAGTGCTAAGGTAAAGAACAACCTAACCAGTCTGAAGACAGCTTCACAGATGTTTAAAATGTTCAATATAACAAAGTATTACTTGTTACTTCTTTCTAAATAAAAATTATTCATAAAATCTGTTTTTCTCATTTGATACTGCATAATATTCGTATCCAAATATTTTATATAATTCCCCGGTGCAAAAAGGAGGCAGCTCCTCAAGATTTATTCAAAGTTTTTTCTGTTGAGAAATTTTTCTAAAACATTCATATTCGAACATATTATATATCTATCACTAAACTGAAACATACTGCTCACAGAAAATCGAAATCATAAATATTTTCTAAAGTAAACAGTTTTTATTGCCTCCTGAAAATTTTCTAAAAACGGAGGTGCCCCCTTTTTGCGCCGAAGTCTTCAATTATATTACTAGCTGTAGATTATCAACAATTTTTTCATCATATATCCAGTTGTACAAAATCATGAAACCAGCAGATTTTGTTGCATTGTTGATACTGTATGATTTATGGAAAATATGATGTCTTCAGAGTAAGACATGTTCAATTGCTTCAAATGTCTCAGTCTTCACATCTATTTCAGAGTCTATGATCTAACATCACCACTGTATCTTTTCTCAAGCGAACCTCAAAGTTCATCATTCCATCTCTCAAAATGATGAGCTCTTCGACGTCGAAAACTTCTGGAGCTCTAGTCTGTCGGATACTATTCTTCTCAGAATCCACTGCTCACTTTGTTTCCAGAAAAGTGTGAATCTACTCTTCGAAACAATTCCTTAATCGTATGAGATTACCAAGTACTGGGAGAAAAACTGAAGAGAAAAAAACAAGTTTTATGTTATTATCTTAGCTGCAAAGCCTAGTTACCACAGACCTTTCAACTTTACCATAAAACTAAGTACAACTTTTATGAGATAATTTGCTGTACGGAAAACCGATTACAAATAAAATGAAATTAATAAGTGCAACAATTGTCATCGCCGTTATTATCACCGTTGTCAAGACAAAGAATTTGGACAAGAATTCAGCGGCTTTTCATGCAGAGTGCTTTCCAAAATACGATTCAACAATTAGGGTGTAGAGGTCAATAGTGCTGATTTTAATGTTGTCAAATAAACAGATATGAAGATAACAAAAAAACATAAGGACAAATAATATTAGATGCATATACAAACCTTCAAATTAGTAAAAAATGATTTCTTGTGAGCTGCAATAATTTGAGGTTTTATTTATAATTTACAATGAGAATTTGTAAACGATGAAATTGTAAATTTGTAGTTAAATAAAAATTTAAGTGAAAATAAATTCAAATTATCTCCACGGAAAAATTTAATTTTGCAGAATATCGAGAAATTCATACGAGAGTCTCCGGATGGCGTAATTGTCTTTAGCTTGGGAAGCACCATGAAAGCAGACACTCTTCCTATAAATAAAAGAGAAGAGATCATCAGAACATTCGCTTGTTTACCGCAGAGAGTGCTGTGGAAATGGGAAAATGAAACTATGCCTGGGAAACCAGATAACGTAATGATTCAGAAATGGATACCGCAATTTGATGTTTTATGTAATATTCTGTTTATATAGGTAGATCTTTGCTTATGAAACAGTTATATCAATTGGCTTTTCAGTGTGTGCCTAGTTTGATCTTCACATTTTAATTCAAGGAATCAGGTTATTCAGTATTTTAAATACAACTTCCTAAAACAATTTTATTATTTGAGCAAATTCAATATTATTTATTCTCCAAGTTGCTACAAAAATGTCATATAAGAAACATATTTCAAAGTGTGAAAACTTTCAATCTAACTTCGGTTCCGAAAGTTCAATGGGCATAAATCTATATTATTATATAAATATTTGTTTCACGCAATCTGAGAAATATACAATACTCAATAGCAAGGTGGGACTCGAACGTAAGACCCCCTTATACAGATGATGAGATTTACTGGTGGGCTACACGGGCCTCTCACAACAATTTTTATAACCTCGTTTTCAAATTACAGACTTGAGGGCAATGAAAATTTCATGATTTGAAGAAAAGTAATGTTTGGTACCACATTACTTTTCTTCAAAATAATTTTGAACTCTTGTAATTTTCAAAACTCCCAAATCTTCTTCAAACTCTCGCTAACTCGATTATTATTTTTATTATTACAATAACCATTTCAATTTTGTTACATATAAGAGGCAAGTAGTATTCAAGGTTTTAGATTTTCATGTGAAATGTTTTGAGTTTCTTTGTGCTTTTCTATAACTGATCACAAACGTATAGAACTATTTAAAGTAGATGTCCTCTTGCTACTGGTGAACTATGAAAATCATATAGATTCATAAAAAAATTAAATAATAATGTTTCATTAGCAACCTCGAATGAATCAACTGTTTTCAGCTCATCCAAATGTCGTGGCTTTTATATGTCATGGAGGACTTCTTGGAGTTACTGAAGCTGTGCACAATGGGGTACCAATGCTAATTATGCCACAACATGGAGATCAGCATTCAAATGCAAGATCAGTGGAAGATAGTGGTGGTGGTACGATACTGTACTTGAAAGACGTGAACGAAGAACAGTTTCATCAGAGTTTGCAGACTATACTGCGTCCTGAGTAAGTAGACCGGCATTTTAAAAATTAAAAACATATATTAAAGAATCTCTTTCACTTTCTTCAAAAATTCATTGTACCTAATTATCATTTGAGTATTTTTGAATCAGAATTATTTATAGTATATTTTTCCTTGTATACAGGACTAATAAAAAGTTTCATTTACTATTTTAATTGAATGACTAAGGGAATATTTTTAATATCAAATTAAGGAACTAAAGGAATTTTTTTTTTGTAGTAGCTGACCATTAATTAAATTTAAGATTAAGGAAAACAGAACAATTTTACGAAATTAATTGGTAAATATACTATACTATATATATATATATATATATATATATATATATATATATATATATATATATATATATATATATTTATATATATGTTTTCCAAGAAGATAATTCATATTATTTAGCATGACAAGTTAAGCATTAAGTTGATCAGAATTATATAACACTAATCTTCTGGATTCAATCGATTATTATTTGTCAATATAACTACTATTTCTAGTTACACAGACTATACACTATAGCCCACAAAATAATATATTAGTGATGAATATATTTCAGATACCTACACTAAGTATATAGAATTTATTATTTTTAAAAATATACATGGTTTTGGTTACAGAATACATACATTTTCTATTTATTAATGAATATTTCTGTGTGTATGTCGAAGTCATTTCTTACAGTAACACAGTAGATATATAGAAGAAATATTTGTTCTCGAATTACTGTGTAAAATAGAGCTTATAGTAGAGTTTATTCAAGTTGCACATTGGTAATATATTTGCTACTATTGCTAGTGTGTTGGAGTATAACCCTATTGCCCATGTTGAATTATGAATTTTCAAATTTTCCAACATATAAGGGACAGCTTCATTGAAAATATATTCGATAAATTTCAATTGATAAATTACTTTTTTCGATGAACTTAAAATTTCATTGGTATGAACTTACATAATAAAGTTTGATTTACTGATACCTGTATACTATATGTGTTAATTTAATTTTTAAAGAGGAACTCAAGAATTTGGAAATATATTTTTATTATATGTTTTCAGATTTAGAACCAAAGCTAGAGCGCTCTCTGAAAGATTTCGGGACAGACCCAAAAATCCAATGGACACCGCAGTTTACTGGGTGGAATATGTAGCAAGACATAAGGGTGCTCCTCATATGAGAACGGCTACTATTGATATGCCATTTTACCAATACCATTTAATAGATGTGTTTGCATTTTTAGTAGCAATTTTACTATTGATAGTGTATGGTACCTGTAAAATAACACGTTCGTTATTGAGAAATATGTTCGGAAGAAAAAAATTGAAACAAAATTGAGCGTAACATTTTCCTCTAAATTCGATAAAACAAGTCATGAATATCACGGAATTTGGATTCTTTGTTTCTTCATTACTTTAATCATTAATAGTTGAATAATATATACTGCTATTTCATTACGACCATCATCGACAGATTGAGTTTATAACTGAATAAAATGTTTCTCTCCTATACAGGTAGTAGTTTTCCTGAAAAATTCATATTTTTAACATATTTCTGTAAACCAACAGAAAAAACCTAAAACAAAACACTCTCAGGATTTTAATTGAATGCCAAATATGTCATTTTCTGAAAACTACGAAGCTTACAAGTTGATTTGTACTATATCTAAGGAAGTAAAAATTGGTCGATCCTCTGAAACAATATTTAAAGTACATCCATAATTTTCTCTAAATAATAAAACACATTTAACGTATTCAAACCATTGCATCAAAAATAACTACCCGTTTTCTCAAATACGTTATTTCTAAATTATGTACAAATTGCCGAAAAGTGCCAAATTGAATTATTAAGATTCATTGTTAATTTCCATAATAATAAACATTGTGAAATCAAGTGATAACGACGGATTCCATCATATATATATATATATATATATATATATATATATATATATATATATATATAATATATATATATATATATATATATATATATATATATATATATGAATAAATATATATATATATATATATATATATATATATATATATATATATATATACATATACATAAATAAGAAACGAACTGCGAGGCCGTCAGTTGGGTTTCAACTTTTTCCATTTTCATTCAGTAATTTTCGAGTCTTGGGAAATTTATTTCGTCCTTCTTCAGGAGCTACAAAGAAATTATAGATGCTATTGGGCATTTAAAACTAAAACACAAAATCCAACTTCACAGTTGAAATGGAGATTATGCTCACAACTTAAACAAACATAAAAAAGGCGTTCGTCGCAAAAATCCTATGAATAAGCAATGTTGCGACGAATGCTCTGCTGATCGCTTGGTGAAACATGATTAGTATTGAATATTAAAAAAAACCAAACGTTTCATTCTATATTTCATTTGACAACATATTTCGGGTAACTAACACATTATCAAGATAGTTAAATATGAACTAGTTGGAATTTATTTCTATAGAAGAAGAAATACCAACTGACGGTGGCCCTTAAACCCGAATCGGAACATACACTAGCCCATGAACTGGCCGCGGAAGTAAGAACTAATTTTTTACACGAAATATGTTGAAAAATGTTTGCTATTTCTAATATATCGTGAAATGTTCAGAAAAACGATCATTTTGACTATGAAATTTCATATTTTAACGAACGCGTTCAAAACATATTCAGGTAATTTAACGTACTTATATATATATATATATATATATATATATATATATATATATATATATATATATATATATATATATATACTACGATTACGATGAATCCAGGTTTTATTACATATTTGAAAGACTTATGATTAGTCAAATTTGCTGTTGAAATGCACTAGTCAACTTTTAGCTACAATTGCATAAATGATTTTATATAACTAGTTATGCTACCTACACATGTTTGCTCGTACAATATCGAGAAATTTACAAATGAATCCACCCATAGCGTAATTTACTTCAGCATGGGTTACATGACCAGAGGACATTCATTTTATAAGTAAAAAAGGAATGGGTTTCTGAGAGCGTTCGCTCGATTACGGCAAAGGGTACTTTGGAAATGGAAAAACGAAACCATACCCGAAAAACCAGGTAAAATGATGATTCAGAAATAGATGCCACAGCTTGATATACTACGTGAGTTTTGTGGACTATTTCAGATGAATCTGAACAATTTCATGTTCTGTTAATTTCCTAAATTCTTGTGATTTGTTTCAAAAGAAAAATTTTGGAAATTGTTGTCTCCACTGATTTTTGTTCGAATAAGTGTTGATTTACACACATATATATATATATATATATATATATATATATATATATATATATATATATATATATATATATATATATATATATATATATATATATATATATATATATATATATATACAGTGCTTTCATGATGAAAGGAACAAATTCATTAAAAAATTAGGTTTCTATTCATGTTAAAATCCTCGGACAGGTCGATTAGTATTTTCATTTGGGCATTTTTCGCAATAAAAAATTTTGTATACAGGGTGTCTCATTCAAGAGCTATGGCTTTGTCATTAGTTTTTTTAAAGGTAATACCCTGTATATATTTCACTTTACAATTCTACGATAAATTCTTATCACTTTTTGTGAACATACCATATGCCTCAACTCGATGATTGCCAGAAACGGAGATAGTGGGTAATGAGAGTACGATATGAAAACACACAAATGTAATTACTAATTTAATTTACATATGTTCAATCTGTTGTCCGTTTACTTCGAGACATTTTTCAAGTCGATTCAATGTTTCCCGTTGCACATTTTCAATTACTTCTGGACTGATAAGTCTTATTTCCTGCCTGATTCTCTCTTTTAGATCATCATATATTATTTGGTCTATTCAAATAAACTTTAACTTCAAATAACCCATAAGAAAAATCCAATGGGGTTATGTCCGGTGATCTTGGCGGCCACTCAATCGGACCTCTCCGTCCTATCCAAGTCTGTTGGAAAAGTTGCATCAAGAAATTGTCGAACAGCGATTGAATAGTGAGGAGGTGCCCATCTTGTTGAAACCATATCTCGTTATTAGGTATGTCAGATCTTGTGGTTAGGAAACAAAACAGCTAAAGCCGGAATGAGTTCGAACTGGAGAAAGTTCAAGTAGTCCTCTCCGTTTAGTGTTCCTTCAAAAAAATAGGGACCAACTACACATTTCGAACAATCGCTGCCCATGTATTAATTTTTTGAGGCCGCTGTGTATGGCATTC
>JARQZK010004808.1:0-13637 GCA_030704885.1 Cynegetis impunctata
CGTTACAACCTCTAAAATTGACCAGTTCAAAATCCTGATCTCGAATATTCAAAGTTATATTATATATCTTTTTCTTCACTACAGGAAGGTATATTAAATTTCTAGGTGTTTCGTCTATCGCGTAACCTGGGTCTGAGTTCACCGCAATTTCGTATATCGTATGTGAGGGACTATCGTTGTAAAATGCTCCTCGCTGATATTACTATCTATATGTATAGTTTTCTAACTTTAACTATTTTCTCGGGTAAATCTGACTCATGAACCTTTCCAGCTTCTAAAATCTTCTCGGAGAATCCCAATAGACTTCCTAGGGAATTTTTCTTCGTAAAATCGATAGAGTATGACTTGTGAAATATCTCGCTTCTTAAAGTATTATTATTGGGTCTCAGGAAAAATATTTCTTTGGAAGTATCCTTCTTTTGTTCTGCTTCAGATAGTAAATGTTTTTTCAAATAATCTTCGATATCGGTTATCTCAATATGTACCAGTAGGTATAGTTAGGCTTGCTTGCTCCTTGTCAAAATAGTAAAACTTTGTATTATCGTTTATATTCGGTATTGTATTATATGAATAGAATCCGATCAATGCGAGCCCGTACTGACAATTCTCTCTTCCAATTCGATTGGAGGAACTAAATCAATGGATAATGTTGAAGTTCGACTCTTCAGTGTGACTATCACAGACATGACTGTTGAAAATAAAGATAATAGTTGTTATTTATAACATTCTATTCTGAAAAAATTCTAAAAACAAATTTCCACAATTTTCCTTATTATAGGTCTGATCATGATCTCTATGATATAGTATTTTTACGTTCAAGTATTTCACCAACTCTTTCGGAGGCTTCAAATTTCCAAAACTATCAAAAGTATTCTGCAACATTTTCGTTTTTCGTGTAAGCTGTCCAATGACTACCAGGTCCCTGTGAAGAATCCAAGTTGATCACCCCACATTCCTTTTTCAACGATTTTTTAGGTAAATTATCTCTCATAAATACGCCCCTGAAGTGAGGTATATTTTTAGCATAATTTTCAATCTCATAATCGTATAGAGCTCTATTGGGCAGCTTAGTTAATAGTTTTTTTTGTTTTTTCAAGTAAAGTCCATATCCTCGTTTCGATTTTCTCACGTACAGCCCTTTACCTATGGATTCCATCGCCTTGTTATGACGATGTTCCTCTTCCAACTTTTTAGTAGCATTCTTAGCGTCAACTACAGTTTTGACAACAGCGCTACCTCCATTCAACAACATTCCTAGAGCAGATAGCCCCGCGAATATCGGAACTAACGGTAGAAGACCCCCTGATTTCGATTCAAATGGAATAATGCGGGGTACTCGTATGTTTCTACGACCGCCTGCTTTCTTGATTGCGAGCCTTGCTGCTTTAAGTGCCTTAATGGAAGACTTTTTCAGATTTCCTTCAGTACCTTCTTTTTTCAACATTTTGGCAACAGGGTCAACTACAGTCATTTTGAACGACTTTTTAAGTCCCATTCCGAGTTTACGTTTAGCTTTCATAATTCCAGTAACCATAAGAGCGTGAGATTTTTCCTTGAATTTAGCGTCCCTTGACTTAACTCGTTCCCAAGCTCTATCTTCGAGAATTTGATCGGCTTTATGTCTAACAGCTAGCTCTTTGCTTTTCGAGTATGCGATATCGTGTTCTTTACAAGCTTCGTCGAGTTTATTAATACCTGGATCACCTCTACGAAGACGTTCTTCTAACTTGGTACCAGGTCCGCAATACGAATAACCTGGTAAATGTAACTCAATGGGTAATTTATTTATTAGTGTGTTGACAAGTCCATCTCCTACGAAAGTTAACATGATAATGAATTGACGTCATATAATTCTAAGCATATATATATATATATATATATATATATATATATATATATATATATATATATATATATATATATATATATATATATATATAAACATACATTTGAAATTTGTGGACACATCCTGTATATTATATAAATTATTTTATTCAAAAATATTTAATAACTTTTTAACGAGTTGAATGAATACTTTGTACATCCCTGTACTAATATGAATACATCAGCGAATTCCGTTCCGTTCCGTTCAACCTAGAGGGACATCGAGATGTTGCTCTAGGTCAAACGGAACTGAATTCGCTGATGACATATTTCTGCCGACTTCAATTATACGTTCGTCGATCAGCTGAGATGTTGCTCTAGGTCAAACGGAACTGAATTCGCTGATGACATATTTCTGCCGACTTCAATTATACGTTCGTCGATCAGCTGATCTCATTTCGTTTTCGTTCGAACGCGATTATATTTTATATATCAAAATGGAAATGAATTTTTAAGAAAATAACTATTTTATAAATAGCTATGTATGTAATTTGATATCCAAATCTACGAAGACGGACTCCACGAATTTCACTCCCCCTACGGTCCTATATATAATATAATCTACTGAACACACATGAAGACTCCTGGGGCCCCCACGAAGAATCCTGGGGGACCGGTGGCCCCATGAAGAATCCCTCATAAAAAAATTTCAGTTCTCTGGGTCCCCCATGCTTATTCTTAGTCTCACGCATCCACCATCTTGGATTTGAAACATAGAACTGTCAAATGTCATTTTGGATCATAGATATCTTAAAGCATAGAACTGTCATCCCATCTGTCATTCGTAACTGTCAAATGTAATCTTGAACCATAGATATCTTAGGTATGTCATACGTCATCCCATCTGTCATTCGTAACTGTCATCTTGAACCATAGATATCTCAGAGCATAGAACTGTCATACGTCAAACATTCAAATTTGAATGCTATTGAAGCTCCCTCTGTTGGCGAGATTCTGAATGATGAGAATATAATTTTCTGTCATCTTGGAACGCTATCTGGTGGCCAGGTTCCTAATGACTATAATACAGTGATCTGTAAGAACGTGATCTGTAAGAGCGCCCTCTGGTGGCCAGGTTCTTAATTACGATAATACAGTGGTCCGCCATCTTGAAACGTCATCTTGGAACGCCATCTGTTGGTCAGGTTCCAAATTACTATAATACCGTGGTCCACCATCTTGAAACGCCATCTTAGAACTCCATCTGTTGGCCAGGTTCTGAATTACGGGATACCGTGGTCAGCCATCTTGGAAAATGGCCTCCATCCGCAAAATGGCCGACTTCCCGATCATAGCCACGCCCCCGAAGTCGCGCATGCGCAGAACTGACATTTCGGACTATCTATATTTCTACAATATTACCTTATTGCTCGAGCTCGACAAAATAAAAATATTGTCGATCGCACAGGGTGTTCAATTTCTTCTGGGCGAATATCAACTATGTTTTTTCAAATGGCAACCTATATTTTTTGTCGCCTTTTCGGTTTCTACTTAGAAAATAAAAGATACTTTATATAGATCTTCATTTCGAAAATATTTACGGTTTTCGAGATTTTTTGCATTTTTGATTTTTTGAGGAGCAGACTTGCAAATTGCATTTTGTCAATTTTTACAATTTTTCAGGGGAAGCAAAAAACGGTCACGAAGAAACTAATCTTTACCAAAAAAAAACACTCGGTATATTTTAGAGTCATAAATAGTAGAAATCTTTATCTCCAACTTTCGTACAAGAAAGTCAAAAAACAACTAAAATAAATCAGAAAAAAGGTTGGACATTATGCACTTTGATTGTCTTCAGTGGTCAAAACGCGATCTGAATGTCAGAATTGAAATAAACTAAGAAAACTATGGTATTTTTATAAAATTTTACTATTAAAATATTATTTTGAAACAAAATATGTATGTCAATACCAAGAACAAAACTTATTTCATTGTTAAAAAAAAAACACTTTTTACACGAAGACGTTGTCATCAGTATCCACACACTCACATGATTCTGTATCCATCTCTTGCTCTTTATTAGAATCTAACTTATGATTGTTTGCCACAACTTTTTCAGCAAAGACTTCAGTCATCCATTTTAACTCCGTGTCTGTTTTGTACCATTCGTCTCCAGATAACTCAATAAGTAATTTTTTCAAGCTATCAAGTTTTTTTTGTTTTATTGCATGTCCTAGTGGTATTTCGGAAAGTGCAATTTGATCCAGACGTTTACGAGGCTTTAAAAGAATTTGAAACTTTTTTGTGGGATCATCGGATCGATACAAAATTTCAGATTTCATCACAACTCCTCTTTTAAGGATGATTCGTTTACTTGAACTTATTCCTACGACTTTTCTCAAACAATCTGACGCCTTTTTAATATTCACCAATGACCAGTCAGTTCCAAGTTTTCCAATTTCTCCCACTTTCGAGTAAAGTTCCCAATATTTTTCAGGAGTCTTTATAACTGCGTGGCGTCTTAAAATCTTTTCCACCCTCCCGAAAATTCTATCCGCAGGAAGATAGGAATGGCCACGCACCGGAAATGTAACCACTATTTTTTTAATCGTTTTTGGAGCTGAGTTATTGAGCCACAACATAAGCATGTGCACAACGAAACTATTTTTATTTTGCCCCCCGCATCCATCGGCAAAGAGGCGAAGAATTTCAGTATTTCGAGAAAAATTGGTCTTTTCTAAAAAATTCATCAGAGCCGAAACTATTTCTGTGACTCCCCTGCCTGCCTGATGCTCCATCCATGAATAAAAAACTGGATTTTTACAGTTTATAGCTGTAACACAAAAAAAGTAAAATGATAGCTGCTGTGCATAAAAAGCATTTTTTATGGGTACTTTGGGAAGAATTTGAACTTGTTGCAAGTCAAAACAAAAAGACACTGAGTTAGGTACTTGTTCCTTCATTAATTTATGGAACTGAGAGGCCCTTGCTTTGTGAACTTTTAGCTGGGTTGTCAATTTGTTTTCAATAATATTATTATTGGCGTTACTGATTTGTGTTGCTGTTCTAACACAAAAATTACACACATCTGTAGCTGGGCTCCCAAAGCCTATGTTGAAAGTTATTAAAGACCCTGCTGAAGTATTTATAATTTACTCTTAATTTGTCATCAGGTACTTGTTCATTATACAAAGTCCAAAGTTTAGCAATACTGTATTCTGCAGATACGTACATTCTTCTGGATTTGCACCGACCATAATGACTCTTCCTTTCTTTTAGTTGGCTAATAAATTTTTTCACCGCTGTGAATTTCTCATAATATTTCTGAGACTTCCTATCCCCACCTCTTGTTTCGATAAGTCGAGATCCACTTTTTATTTTCTGACATATTGTATTTGAGCGCCTCTGAGAAACGCTAAACAAAGGTCTGAATAGTTTTTGGCACACCTGTTTTTTCCTGCCTTCAATAAATACCTGAAAATTAAAAATATAGAGACAATGTTTAAAATATATTTTAAATGGCACTTACAGAATAAATCACAGAAAAATTATGAGATTTTTCATCTTCTTTGCGGCTTCGTTTACGATGAGGTTCTTTAATTTCCATATGACTTGCCAGTATGTTGTCTTGTGTAATTTTGTTGGGATGTTAGAAAAAAACTTGACGAAGTTTCAACATATTTTCTTTCGACAGTTCTTGGCAATCCAGGTTAGTGTTTTTATGATGACAAACTTTGTTGAAATTATCTAAGTTGAGATCCAAATTTGAATATCTTTAAAATAAAAACAAGACGTTGAATTTTCAGTTCCTAACCTCAACAGTTGCTTTCACTCACCTTACTTGTTTTTGTGGCTTTCACTCACCTTACTTGTTTTTTCTTTCACGTGATGTTGTGTTTCGTTTTCTTTTACGACTACCTCTATCTTCGCCATCACCAATAACATGTTCGCCCTCTTCCATTTTGCATAAACTTACTTTGATTTGTAATAGAAACACGCACAATAAACAAAACGTCTCTAGGCGATACCACACTTACGGGCGTTTTCTAGCACAATGAACGAAAATCCTATCAAAATGCATTTTGTCCAATATTGTTGGACAAAATGCATTTTGAATGTACAGTACGATTGGACTTAATTCAGTTTGTTTGTCTAGGTAGTTTATTTTATTTAATTACACATGGATTCACTGCACTTTGACGGTCCATATGCTTATAAAGAAGGTAGAGCTCAACCCAAAGAATGCAGCGCAACCTTTACCTCAAATATAGAAAATATGGACATCTGCTCCTCATATACAGGGTCCTGCAACATTGGCGCGGTGTTCCATATCTCTATTTTGGAAACAGATAGAAATCTATATTTCTACAATATTACCTTATTGCTCGAGCTCGACAAAATAAAAATATTGTCGATCACACAGGGTGTTCAATTTCTTCTGGACGAATATCAACTATGTTTTTTCGAATGGCAACCTATATTTTTTGTCGCCTTTTCGGTTTCTACATAGAAATTAGAAGATACTTTATATAGATCTTCATTTCGAAAATATTTACGGTTTTCGAGATTTTTTGCATTTTTGATATTTTTTTTTCAATTTTGGTCACTCAGAATATTTGAAATTATAAAGTTGTGCCAAGTTCAATTGAAATTCATTTTTGGTCAAATATTCTACATTGGTAACTCTCTCAAACGATATATCTGAAATCAACCTGCGATAAACAGGGTATGAAAAATCGCTTGCCACATATTGTAAATAAAAATGTACAGAATCTTCCTTATTAAGCTAGTGGCCTAGGAGTATGCCGTAAGGGCGGATTTCTTTCTCGGTCGGGAAAATTTGGGAAACAAACTTCTGGAGCTTTTACTAATTTTAAGAATTTATTAATACTTGGTGAATTTTAGAAAAATCAAGTTGCGAATTATTAAGATAAACTCGGATAAAGGGTTGAATTTTTAACACCATCTGAATTTTTAAGTATACTTAAAGTGAACTTAAAGGCACTCTGGTAACTTAAAGTTAGATATAATTGGAAATAATTGAATTATTTGCAGAAATTATTCAAAGTAAAAAATGAAATTATAATGGTATGTATGTACAATTCAGCAGCTTTTTCGCTCGCTTTCATAGTTGCTAATTTTCATTTACAAAATAAATAATTTTGGCGCCTACATTTTTGTCAATAACATCGTCATAGTTTAAAGATTGCAATGAGTTTGATTCTGTGTTGAGTATTGCTAACGAATTTAATCTGAGATCTGTCATAGTTGAGCGAAGATAATTTTTCACTCTCTTTAGACAGGAAAAGCACTGCTCACCAATGCAATTGCTGACTGCCGTCGATACACACATTCTTAAAGCTATGTTAACGTTTGGATAAATTGTTTCAAGTTCATCAATTCTTAGAACCTTTAAAATTGCGTTGGTTGTTCGGGGCACTTTTCCGTCCCAAGCAACTGTTGTTAAATAAGAACGCAGATGGATACACTCATCCATAAAACACTTTTCTGAATCACCGGAATACATTGTTTCTAACGTACTTGCTCTATTTTGAACTCCTTCAGTGCTCAAATTGGTCAAGTTGTTTAAAAATGAAAATTTACTGTAAAAATTACTGTATGATTCTCGTTTCTTTTGAAGTTCAACCACAAGTCTGTATAATTACTAAAAATACTGTCACTCTGAATGTTTCCCGACCAGATAGTGAAGTAGTAATATCTTCGGCAGATTCATCTGCTATTTCACATTTTTCTTCCGAATCCTCTTTTTATCCTTTTTATATTCTTTGAGTAAGGAAAGTTCAAAGGCTTGCTGCTCATAGTTATTAAAATTTTCCCTTTCTTCAGAAATTATGTGAATTAGAACAAGGTTGTTTGTAGGCGTAAGTTTTAGTCAGTCCCATCCGTTAAATTTATCTTTTGTTAAAAATTGAAAAAAAAAGAACCCTCGCGCCCCTAGGCACATGCCTAGTTTGCCTTAAGGATAATCCGCCACTGGTTGTGCCAATGAAACTTCTTTGGAAGCTCTATGCACAGACGTATCCTCAGCGCGTGATACCTCATCATACAATTTTTGTACGTCTTCACTAACATCTCTGTGAAAGAGGGACTTTTCAAGGATGAATTGTGATCAGCCACGAGTAATAAGAACGGTAGTACTGGAAGAAGAGGTTGAATTGAATTGGCATTTACTTGGTGAAAGTTCATATTCATAACTTTATAAAGAAATAAAAAATTAACTTTTCACAGGTTGAAATAAAAATCTATTAAATTAACGCGTTTCGTCATAACATTGACTTCATTTCGTACAAAACAATCTATTTATACGAAAAATTGAATATAATAGGGGGGTTCCCAGAAAAACTAAATAACAATAAGTAATTCATTCAGAGCCATTAGTAGGTACATTGAACAGATTAAGGAGAGGAGAAAAGTTTACTTCAATCTGGTCGTTAACTAGGTTTCCGGAATTTTTATATTTATTTATGTATAGGGATTCCCAACAGTTGATTTTGTGGAGACTATTTTCTAACTGTAATATTTTATAATTATGATTAAAGGTATGTTTTTCTTGAATAAGATGGCACGCATAATTAGAGTCAGTTTTCTGCTTAATATAGCTACGTTGGTGTTCGTGTATTCGAGTTTTGAAATTTCTAATTGTACGTCCTATATAGAATTTTTCACAATCGTTACAGTCGAGTCTATAAACACCAGTACGTTCATCTCTATGAATTTTTGATTTGTTGTTTTTAATCAATTTTCCAATGCTATTGTTGGTTTTATATGAAACTTTGAAATTTTGTTTAAGAAAAACAATTTCAGGATTTCGGAAGGTTTGCCAAAATATGTTATAAATACTTTCTTTATTGGTATAGATACGTTGATGACGTCATTGTTTGCTATACTGGTACAGATAGACAATTGAATAATTTCATTACTTATATTAATTCCATACACCCCCGTATTAAATTTTCTCTAGAAACTGAAATGAATAATTCTATTACTTAGATTCAACTATTACCAGAAAAAACAACAAACACGAATTTTCAATTTTTCATAAACCATCTCATACAGATATTACAATTCATAACACATCACTACACCCAATTTCACATAAATTAGCCGCTTATCATAGTATGATTCATGGGCTTTTCAATATATCTATATATATATATATATATATATATATATAAATATATATATATATATATATATATATATATATATATATATATACATAATATATATATATATATATATATATATTACATATATATATATATATATATATATATATATATATATATATATATATATATATATCTATATGTATATATATATATATATATATATACATATATATATATATATATATATATATATATATATATATATATCTATATGTATATATATATATATATATATATATATACATATATATATATATATATATATATATATATATATATATATATAATATATATATATATATATATGTATATATATATATATAATATATATATATATATATATATATATATATATATATATATATATATATATATATATATATATATATATATATATATATATATATATATATTTCCCGGTACATATTCGCATCTCCAGCGGTTCTCATCGAGTCAAGTGAGCTGAAATTTGGTACCTGTCAAAATTTTGCATTCCATCTCGATCTGCCAGTACGCGATGGATTTCGCGAATTTTTGTTCACAACAGAGGATTGAAATTTGGTACGTGAATTAAGTTGATGTTGAGGAAAGTTCCTTCGTTGATTTCAAAATTTTCTTCAATCACGATGCACTTCAAAATTTTTTTTTATGAAATAATTTTCTTTTCAATTCGGTATTTACCGTGATTTTTCAAAATATAATTGTATTCGTTAGAAATGCATCTCGACGCGATGTATTTCGTGCGAAAAATGAGACCTTAGTGAGGGAGCTCTGCTGCTCAAGCCTTTTTTTATTGAATTTGGTTAATTACCTGTATCACTCAACTGTATAAATGAAACTCGCAGCAAATGAAACACCGAGCAAGTTAGCCTAGTACTTGGGTACCTTGGCTTGTATTTGGGAGATCCCGGGTTCAAACCCCTGGGTCGATTGATCTGCCATGCGTTTTTTCTCAGAGGTTTCTTCATTGTGTGAAGTAAATCACTGCTTGCAAAATTACAAGGTGAATGCTGGGCCAGTTTCATCCTCTGAATCCTACCTACACTATCCTGTCTCACTCATCCTTAATGCACTTGTATAAAAAATTGTATCCTCTGATCTCGCTGAAGGAGTTCATCGCCAATACTCAAAGCCTGCCTCCCTCACACATACTTGAAGGAGGAATGAAACGCGCGCAATTTGCAAATATTTTGCTAAATTTAAATATTATTGCATCAAGCAAATTTTGTGTTAATAGCAATTAGACCGGGCGCTGGGAAACATTCCGTTTGCAAAAACCGATGACCTCATTCTGATTGATGATTTAAGTAAGGAAAGACCTAATAAATGATATTGTGGAGGCTGCCGGACGGAATTATGGTCCAGTTTTTTTTCGGCCCTACAATAGGAGTTTTCGATTCCATCGCTGTAGCTGTGGAAAAAAAAGTTGTGTAGAATGCAAAAAGCATTTGACCGTTATTTCTCGAATGGAATATCTCTGTAAGACCCTCACCTATCTGGAAGTGAAGGTTGCCTGACAAGCCAGCTGTCAGTTTTATTGTAAACGCCCTCCACAGCGACTCATACTTGTTCTTGAATTTCGGAGCGGGCTGCGCTGTTCTCAACCGTGTATGACGCTTCAGTTATAGCTAAAAGTCATTCTCGTGCGTACTGATTATCATCACAAGTACATTTTCCAATTTTTATAATAGTAGTACTCAGAATTTTGTGATTTATTTGGTTTTTAAAGTGAAGAAATGTCGCTACAATTAATAAATTTGAAAAGAAGAAAATCCAACGCAAAATCGTCTTTATTTTGTGATTTACCAGGTAAACTGGTAAACGAACAGAAAAAAAAGTCATTTGTAACGATTCAAAATGCAGCCCATCAACGCAAAGACGAAATTGCAGACAAGTATGAGAAGTTGTTTGATCCGACTGCTGATGAACAACACTTCTCGTGGCATAAAAGTGGCATAGCCAGCTATATCAGCGAAGAAAAAATTCGTCGTCGTGAAATATCACTGCATAGAGCGCTGGAAAAAAGTGCTTCGTCATCAGGCGTGACTGGCCACTCAAATGAAAGGACCCGCAAGTCAAAAAGAAGAAGCAGCGAATCGTCGAGTAACTCACGCTGTTCCATTTGTGGTCAGACGACGAAAACCAAAATTACAAAACTTTATCTTTCAATTGAAATCGTCGAAGAAGGCTGCAGTCCAAACATATTCGTGAAAAAATTTCTTATAACCAATACATGAGCTTCTGAACTTTCCAATTTTGTTTTTCGGCCCTATAATAGGAGCTTTCGATTCCATCGCTGTAGCTGTGGAAAAAACATTGTTTTTTCTTTGTTTGTTCTTGGCTATTGAAAGGTTGTTAGAGTAAGGTAAGAAATAAAAAACGGCATGATCATAATACAATACAAATTTAATCTTAAAAAAAAGTGGTTTACGTATTGATAAGTACTGAAAAATAACATTTTCCAATATTCAGGTAAGTTTTGATAATTATTGCCACAATGCATTTGCAAAGGTAGATACAATTTAGTTTTTATGCAACTGCAGGACATTTGTCGCTCTGCAATCAGCAACATATATTGCCGCAAGGCCCTGATAAAGGAATTTGGCAAAGGCGGTTTTTGCCATTTGCACCCGGTTACAGCTCTTCATCTCGTCTTTCATAACCAAATTGGAAAAAAGTTAAGACGCTCATGTATTGGTTCTAAGAAATTTTTTTCACGGAATATGTTTGGGCTGCAGCCTTCAAGCAATGTAAGATTTGTGTTAATGAAACGTAATTCCTGTAGCACGATTGTGGATATTGGAAGTTTTTGCCTAACAAATCTTCCAGTGTTTCGTAGATACAAAATTTTTGTGAAACAGTTCATCGTGTTGTCAACGCAAAGGATTGAAAATTAGCGTAGTTGCTGAAATTCAGTAGTTGAGAAAGATAAAGTTTTGTTGTAATTTTGTTTTTCGTCGTACGCTATGACCACAAATGGAACATCATGAGAGTTACTCGAACGATTCGCTGCTTCTTTTTTTTGACTTTGCGGTGACTCACAGGTTGAGTGGCTAAGCACGCCTGATGACGAAAACACACTTTTTTTCCAGCGCTTCACAAACTTGTCTGGAATTTCGTCTTCTATGCGTTGATGTGTTGCATTTTGAATCGTGTTCAAATGAACTTTTTTTCTGTTCGTTTTACCCAGTTTACCTGGTAAATCACAAAAATAAAGATGATTTTGTATATTCGATTTTCTTCTCTTTCGAATTTAGTATAATTGTTAGCGACATGTTCTCCACTTTTTTAAAAAACCAAATGAAATCACAAGTCTGAGTACCTACTTACTATTTTTGAAAATTGGAAAATGTACTTGTGTATGATTGGATAATCAGTGGGCGCACGAGAATGACGTTTAGCTATTAACTGAAGCGTCTCATAAAGGGTTGAAAGAAGAGCGCAGCCCGCCGCGCTCCAAAATTCAAGAACAGGTATTGAGTCGCTGTTAAGGGCGTTTAAAATAAAACTGACAGCTGGCTTTGTCAGGCAACCTTCACTTCCAGATAGCGTGAGGTCTTACAGAGATATTTCCAGTCGAGAAAATAACGGTCAATTGTTTTTGTGGCATTCTTTACACCACTTTTTGTCCACAGGCTACAAGCGATGGATTATGGCGAAAACTCCTATTATAGGGCTGGCATGAAAAAAAAATATAACAACTGGCTGGACCATAATTCCGTCCGGAAACCTCCACAATATCATTCATGGTAGGTCTTCCTTTACTCAAATCATTTATCAGAATGAGGTCATCGCGTTTTTTGCAAACGGAATGTTTCACAGCGCATGTACTAAATGATATTGTGATGATCTGATGCGATAAGTTTAGTACGCAAAATGAAGAAAATTGTGAACATTAAACTTTGTAATTTAATATTTGTTTCATTTTGTAATAAATTTGATGATTACAAGTTTACGTTTTTCGGCATAGGAACAGTCGCTGTCATTAGTCGTCTCTATTTGTATTTTTCAGTGATGATTGTTAATTTTTTTTCACTAACTAATGTTGATAGAATTGATAAACTTTGAAATGAAATATTACACACGACACACAAAAGCTGACAAACTTTATCAATTGTGGAAAATGACATCTTTCGATGTCATTAAAACTCATTTACATCACTGAATTTTGGACTTGTCAAAAAAATCTGGCTTATTCCTATTATTGAAGATACATCAAATATTCTATTTCATATATCGTTTTTATTTTCAATTCCATATTGTACATATGTTATTCAAGTTGTGACTATACAGAGCTAACACAAAAAATTAATATTGCTCAATTCAAAATCAATAAAACAAATGCTAGCTTGTCGATTCTCAATCATGCTCCTTGTTATTCTGTCTCCAATAATTGAATAGTTCTCTACTGAATATCTGTCTTGTCTAGAGCAAATTTAAAAAATATTATGCGTATTGACTTTCCAAAAACCTCAGTAAAATAATAATTCCTTATGATGTCGTCATTAAAACATCATAAATGTCAGGTATTAAACATGCAAAACAGCTATCAAGTATTAGAAAGTTCACTGGTGCTAAGTTGAAACAATTTCAAGAGAGGAAACATTTACCAGAATCATG
>JARQZK010004809.1:0-13549 GCA_030704885.1 Cynegetis impunctata
TTTCTTTTCATTTCACGTTCCATTAATTCGATTCTATCGTCCTGTTTTTTCATCTGCTGTCGCAAAACACTGGTTCTCCTTTTGCCAATTTTATCATTTCTTTCGTAGTGTTTTCCAGGCTTGTTTTCGATACGATGTCATTTTTGAAGTTTGTATACATTCGAACATTCTTTTTATTTCACTCATGTTCGCCATTTTGACATACAATTAGTGTAGTACGACAGAATACGGGACTCGCGACGCGCCCGGCTAGTAAGCTACTCAATCCACCCACAACCAACTCGCACGCGAGTACCTCACCTGCCGCACCGACACTTTCCTATTTAATTCTTAATCCGACTCTGTGCTTGTTCATTCTAGATCGCCGAAATCTGCTGACACTGGCTTTTATTTGATACTGTCACCTTACACGCTGATTATATGGGTTGATCTTTGGAGTATTATTTTAACCCGTAAACAAGATATTATTGCAATTTTCAAAAGTGTACCTTACAGCCTTCACTCCTGACCTTTTTAACAACTAAATGCACTCACTCTCGACATTTAATTATTTGCCTCTACCAATGAATTTTCAATTATTTCACCACACGAATTAACTTCCATTTTCCGTTGAACTAGCAGGACCGACCTCCAATATAAATATATATATATATATTTATATATATATATATATATATATATACATATATATATATTTATATATATATATATATATGTAGATTATTTTCTATGTTTTTTATGAGCAAATTATTACAAGATATTACAAAACAAAAGCATCTCTGAATCTATTGGTATGTGCAAGGCAAAAGAGTGTGTATTAACTGCATACCTTGTGTGACGACCGAATTGTGCTTCTGGTTAAATGATGGCAGCAATGACTGCAAAACACCTGCCATGAAAACATCTGTAAAAGAGACTCAAGTTGGCAACCTTTCTCCGATATTTGAGTGGATGAAGCAGAGCGGTCAATGACGGTTCGTAGATTAGATCATTATTTTTTTTTAAATTGAATCAAGCAGATGCAAGGAGTGCTTTGTTCCAGAACTCCAGGAATGAGAGCAGTATTCCTATTCCGATTTTTGGCACGAAAAGATAACTCGGCATCTCTACAACTTTCTTAGCAATGGTAGAACAATGTGTGACAGGTTCAATGGAATTAACGCTAGTTCCCAAAAAATTCAGTTTATTGATTGGCTCAATAATTCGGTTTTTCAATACAAGCTGGGGATTGATGAAGGAAGTTTTCGATGTCATTAAAATCACCCTAATTATCAGAACAACAATCAAAAACGATCTTAAGATTGTCCTACATGTTGATGTCCACATATATATATATATATATATATATATATATATATATATATATAATATTATATATAATATATATATAAATATATAAATATATATATATATATATATATATATATATAAATATATACTTATATATATATATATATAAATATAAATAAATATATATAAATATATATATATATATATATATAAATATATATATATATATATATATAAATTATATATATATATATATATATATATATATATTTTATATATATATATATATATATATATATATATATATATATATATATATATATATATATATATATATATATATATATATATATATATATATATATATATATATATATATATATATATATATATTCTGTATTCTGTATTCTGTATTTTTGGGAGTGCAGTCGAGACCACAGCACTTAGGCCCCATTGGGTCCTTTGTGCATCCTCCCCGGGAACATCACCAGCCTAGGCTCCCAACCATCCCAGTCGTTTGAAAAAGAGGGTGATTGCACCTAGGGGGATTTCCCTCAAGGTGGCTAAAGTTGGACACCGTTCACCCAGAATGGATTCTCGGAGTGACAGGACAGCGGAGCATTCACAGAGGACATGTTGTACTGTCTCGTCTTCCTGTTCACAGCCCGTTAAAATTCCCACGACATTGCGTAGTTTTCCTCTGGGCATCGACAGGTAAGTCATTGCTGCCTCTTTATTGGGATAATTTAAAAGTTCCCTGGCTAGTCTGCAGGTGGTAGTTTCATCCCATAGAATTTTGAATTTATGATGGGTGTTCTCCTTCATCATTTGTGACTTTGCTGTCAGCGGTAGTAGGCTGGAAGGGCCAGGACCGAATATGTTCAGGCCGGCTGCTTTTCTAGCCAATTCGTCAGCTTTTTTGTTGCCATTGCATCTCGAGTGGCCTTTAACCCAGCACACCATAATTTGGTTTGTGTGGGCTGCACCCGCAAGTGCTTGATGACAAGACCAAAGTGACTGTGAAGTTATTTTATGATTCTTCAGGGCCAGTAATTATTGGTCTACTATCTGTGTAGATTTTAATGTTTTTGTTCGTTATGTTCCTACGAGCAATCTCGTTCGCGGCTATGGTTATGCCCGTTAGCTCTGTCTGAACTATGTGTGGCACATTTGTCCATGGTCCACTTTAAGTTGAAATCGCAGGTGTCTCGAATATATTTCCACAGCCTGCTCCTTTTTCTCGCTTTGATCCGTCCGTGAAAATATTGATCATTCCTTCATCGGAGGTCTCATTTCTATTGGTTTGTGTGTATTGAGTAGGATTTGGTCAAAAACAAATCGCGGGGAATGCTGTCTGCCTTAAACCTGTAGCAGGGGCATCGTGTTAGTAGCCTCAAGCCACAGGCGACGTCTAGTCCTCCCCACATCCTACTTCTGGCTTTATACCAATAGTCTCAAGGCGTGCCATAGTTGCCAAGGCCACTTCTTGTAGATAAATATCCAAAGGTGGCAGGCATAGCGCATTACCAGGAATCAATAGAAAAATCCTCGCCGATATTTTGAAGATCATCATGCATAATCTTATATGCCCAAGTATGGGTGTTTGTTTTTCGATGCGCATAGCTCCGGTCACACTTAGACACGCGGTCCTTTGTATCTGCCCAAGCTTGAGTTTTGCTGTTGCCTGTTTGGCTTTTAGGCCACCAGACAACGGCTCCATAGGCTATCATCGGTCTCACGATGGCAGTATATATCCACATGACCACCCTGGGTTTTAGTCCCCAGGTTTTCCCATGATCCTGCGGCACTGTCCGTAGGAGATCTGTGCCTTTTTTAGTCTTCTCTCCAGGTGAAGATTCCACAAAGTGAGTTTGGCGTCCCCAAAGGTCACTCCCAGATATTTGACCTCTGACATGAAACTTAATTCTGTGTATTAGGAGAACAGGGTGCTTTTATGGCCCCAGTTTCCTTTTCTTTGTGAAGAGAACCATCTCCGTCTTTCTGGGGTTGATTGATAGAGAGTTCTCCTCACACCATTTTTCGATTATTCTCAGGGCCCTCTGCATTCTGGTCGCACAGAACTCTTCAAATTTTCCACTTAGCAGTATCGTTAAGTCATCTGCGAATGCAATATTGTATAATTCCTCATCGCAGAGGCGGCGCAAGAGGCTGTCGAGAACTAGGTTCCATAGCAGCGGAGATAGGACACCCCCCTGCGGACAGCCTCTCGCGACCATTTCCCCTGACGACGATGTTTGTCTACACTGATTCTAACAGCTCTTTTTGAGAGCATGTTTGAGATCCAGCCCCTGACAGTCTGAGGAACACCTCTGTCTGCCAGTGCGGATTCAATTTTGGGGAAGGTGGTTTTGTCAAACGCACCCTCAATGTCTATGAACACCCCCAGGGTGGACTCTTTGTTGTCCAGAGATTTCTCAATTCGACCAGCAACCAGATGGAGGGCTGTGTCGGTGGATCTGCCTGGGGTATATGCGTGCTGGTTGGGATGCAGTGGTTGTGTATTCAAAATAGCATCCCTTAGGTATCGTTCGCATAGTCTCTCCATTGTTTTCAGCAGAAACGTGGTCAGACTAATTGGTCGGTATGCTTTGGGTGTGGTGTAATCCATTCTACCTGTCTCTAGGAATAAATACCACCCTCACCTCCCTCCAAGGCTGTGGTATGTACCGGCGCGCCAAGCACGTCCTGAACATCTCATCAGGTGCGGCATTAATTCGCCGCAAGCCCCACTGTAGCAAGGCGGGGTAAATGCCGTCAATGCCTGGTGATTTGAAGGGTGAGAAGGTCTGTATTGCCCAGCCTATTCTGTCTTCAGTAACTATTTGGTTGGCTTGTTGCCACTCCAAGTCTGAAGGTTCTATTTCAATTTCAGTTGGCCATTCCTTCCCTTTTGTGACCACGGAATTGGGGAAGTGAGTTTGCATAAGCAACTCTAGGCTTTCACGGAAGATCAGCAGTTGTGGTGCCGTCTTCTTTCTTCAGTAGACCTAAATTTGTGTCTCGATCTTTAGCAAGGATTTTACAAAGCCTAGCGGCCTCTGAGTAGTCTTCAACTTCCTCACAGTAGGCTCTCCATGCTTCTCTTTGTTTTTGTCTAACTAGGTTTTTGAACTGCCTCAGATGCTTCTTGTACTGGTTCCAGTCTGGGGCAAGTTTTGTCATTTTAGCCCGATTGAATGATTTCCTAGCCATCTTCTTGGGTCACCCAGCTCCCGGCTCCACCACTTCGTGGCTTCGCCGGACTGTTGGGCGGCTCTTAAGGGGCAGGATTCTTCAAATGCTTTTCTCATGGCTTTTTGAATACAATTCACTTGTTGTTCAATTTGGCCATTATTTTTGGCGTACTTCCATCAACTGCCTCTAGAACCTCCTGCAGTCGGTGTCGATATATTTATCTCTGTCCGTCCTCCGGAGGTCCCTGAGTAGTTTTTTGGGCGCTTTATTAAGGTTAATTTCGAAATTTATCCATCGGTGGTCTGACATGGTAACAGAATCTGGTACATGCCATCCTAGGATTGAATTGGATATACGAGGTGAAGCTACCGTTATATCTACTAAGGTTTGACTTCTAGAGTTAATAAATGGTCGGTGTACAGCCTTGTTGATGATGTAAAGGTTGTTACCGATAATGTAGTCAGAAAGTAACTTACCTCTTGCGTTGTTGTTCTCACTGCCCCATGTCACATGGTGTGCGTTGGCATCGCAGCCCAAATGACTTCCCAGTTTTGGGTGCGGCAGTGCGTTATCAGGTTCTCCATTTCCCTCGATGGTGGTGGGGTCGCTGAGTCTTGCGGGAGATACACTGATGCTAGAACAACAACGGTTGTTTTGCCTGCTGAGTTGCACTCCACCTTCCACGGCTGTTAGGTCCGAGGATGACAGGTGTTGCAATGGCTGGGCTTTGATGTGTCGAGGAACATACACTGCTGTCCTCGGGTTCTCATTTGTGGGAGTGCTGAAAACACACCCATTAAGTTTTGTCAGTCCGCATATTTTGGATCTAACTATCCAGGGTTCCTGGATAAGTGCCAGTGTATCCTGCTCCACGTCCAGGCGGCGACAAAGTATAGCTGTTGCCGCCCTGGCGTGGTGCAGATTGCACTGGACTACTGTTACCTTTGGCGGTGTTCTGGCCATTGCTATGCAGTGCGGTTATTTCAGTTAGTCTCTTCCTCTGCCTCCTCTGTTATAGAGGAGGTGGGGGAGGAGACTTCCATGACCTCAGGGTTGCTGGTAGTGGGAGTTGGTAGGGTGACATCATCGCCTTCAGGTGTCATAGCGGCATCCTTAGGTAACGACTCGCCCTCTCCAGCCTCCGGCTCTTTTGGGAGGATACTCCTGTTTTCCTCCCTTTCCGTGATCGGAGGCTGCTGAAATTAGCAGACCTCTCCTCAGGCTTCATTTTAATCAAAAAGTGATTGGAAGAGGTAGCTCATTCTTAGCCCCCTCGTCCTCAACTTTTTGATATCCTCATTCTCCGATGCCGAAGATGAGTAAGTGTCCTTTCGGGTCTTTTTTGGCCTCATAGTGGAAGAGGCAACCATCTCCCGACGTTGACCAGCGGGTTTTGCGCCGCGAGGCGACGGGTCACGACCTCCTTTTCCTCGGGGTTGCTATCAGCTTCCACGGGGATCCAGAGGGTGGCCTTTGTCAACCTCGGCAGCTGGTCACCCTGCACGACGGCAAGGGTGACGCCTTCCACAGGCTTCAGTTTTCCCACCGCGTGTTTCATCATGCCAGTGTGCTCTCGTCATTACAGACAACTCTGATGATTTCACCAGAGTATGTCCATGAGCGGAACGTTGGCGGCTTTGTTGTGCTGCTAGAGGCGGACAGGATGGTTTGATCCGTTTCCTTTGTCATCGCTTTTCTGACAAGAGCCTCTTTGTTCTGTAGAATTTTTCCATAGGGATTCTTCTTGTCAATTATTGCAACTATAAGGTGACTTAGAGTCGTTTCCTTGTAGGTGGGGTCGGCAGGCCTCGGTCCAGGCCCTTTCCTAAACTTTTTATGAGTCCCAGGAGTAGAGTCCTGGGAAGTCCCCGACCTATTTCGTTTTTTGGAGGAGGAAGGTGGAACACCTTGCGGGTTCACAGCCTTCCTCTGTACTGTCGGCCCCGCCTTAGGGTGCTCATCCTTCCTAGTAGGATGATAGTCCTTCCTAGGTGGTGGCACTCCTGAGGGCCTCTTTGCAGCAGGTTGAGGCCGAGGTAAGGTGGTGCGTCCAGAGGGGTGAGCAGTCGAGACTGCTCGCTCTGCCTCCTCGCGCGCCTTCCTTCTCCTTTTGGCCTCTGCCCCACTGATTCTTTTACCCCTACGGGGTTTGGTCTTTATCCAGTCTGCTTCAGGCTGGGTAGGTTCATTCTTCTTGGCATCTTTTTTATCCATTAAGAGCTATATATATATATATATATATATAAATATATATGTATAGGCAAATATCTTTCTCCTCTGTACTTGCAATATTCTGAAAAAGGGGTACCCAATTTTCTCAACACATATCAGTACTAATATAGATATATAAATATATTCAAGGTGATCCAGAATTACATATATTTATTTTCAAAGGTGATATGTTCACTTTTTCTAAAAAGTTAATAGTGAAGGTGATACAACCCTTCAAAAGGAAAATTGAAAACCCTATTTTTTAAATACCTTACAAACGGTTTTGATTAAAGAGTATGATTATAAGTCATTAGTATGACTAATTTTATGTCGCCACCTAGGATAGGTACCTAAGGTAGTTTTGAATGATTTTTTTTTTTAATTTCTTTACAGATTGTTCTTCTTCTTCTTTTCTACCCTAATAATTCAGAGAAAATGTGACATAAAAATTGGAGAGTCGTTTATATTAGGAGTAAGGCTCAATTCCGAAATCTACTTGACGTATTGAAGAAATGTAAAGATAACAGTAAAATGCACGTATGCATTCTAGTGTGAATATCTCGAAAACTGTGAAGGGTTGTATATCTATCATAAGTCGCTTTTGAGAAAAAGTATACATGAGGAACTGCCCTTATATTCGGACGAACAATTACCTTTAAAAATTAATGTATATATAATTCTGGACAACTTTGTATATATAAATATATATATATATATATATATATATATATATCTTCTTCTTCTTCTTTGTCAACCATTTTTCATCTATTCTTGGATTAAGGTCTCTTCTAATTGTTTCCACTCTATCTTTCGCAAATCTCATCCACTGTTTGCCAGCCACCGCTCTTATGTCGTCCACCCATCTTTTTTGAGGTCTTCCCTTGCTCCTTGTTGTCTCTCTTGGCCTCCATTCCAGTATTCCACGTGTCCATCGGTTGTCCTCGCTTCTGGCTATATGGCCAGCCCATCGCCATTTCATCCTTGCTACCTCCTCCACGATGTCCCTGACTTTTGTTTTACGTCTTATCTCAGTGTTTCTAATTTTGTCGCTCAGTGATATTCCAGGCATGCTTCTCGTTCCATCGCCCTTTGGGTTGTCTCCAGTTTTTTAGCCGACTTTTTGGTAAGGGACGTGGTCTCTACTCCGTAGGTGCACACTGGTAATATGCAAGTGTCTTATCTCAGTGTTTCTAATTTTGTCGCTCAGTGATATTCCAAGCATGCTTCTCGTTCCATCGCCCTTTGGGTTGTCTCCAGTTTTTTAGCCGACTTTTTGGTAAGGGACATGGTCTCTACTCCGTAGGTGCACACTGGTAATATGCAAGTGTCGTATACTTTTCTTTTTAGGTTTATGGGAATAGAATTATTCTTCAGGATATATGTAAGTTTACCGAAAGCGGCCCATGCTAGTTGTGTTCTTCTTTTTATTTCAGCATCCTGGTTTGATTTCCCTAATCTGATATCATGACCCAAGTACACATAGTGTTCGACGTTTTCTATCATATAGTTCTGTACTGTTATGTTTGTTTGTTCGTGGCTCATTATTTTTGTTTTGTTATAGTTCATTTTAAGACCTACAGTAGCGGATATGTCACTTAGTTGTTGTAGCATTTCGTTTAATTCTTGCAGATTGTTTGCTATGAAGACTATGTCATCTGCAAATCTGAGATGATTCAAGTATACTCCGTCGATTTTTATATCTTTGGTGTCCCATTTTAATTTCTTGAAAATGTCTTCCAGAACAAAGGTGAATAGTTTGTGCAAGATGGTGTCTCCTTGCCTCACTCCTTGTTGCAGTTTTATGGGGTTTGTTTTTGTTTTTTCGTCCAATTTTATTTGTATGCTTGCATTTTCGTATATGTTCTTTATGATGTTCGTATATCTTGAATCATATATATACATATATATATATATATATATATATATATATATATATATATATATATATATATATATATATATATATATATATATATATATATATATATATATATATATATATATATATATATATATATATATATATATATATATATATATATATATATATATATATATATATATATATATATATATATATATATATATATATATATATATATATATATATATATATATATATATCAGAAAAAAGTAGAAATTATTCACAAATTCCTTGCTTTCATCAGATGAAGTAACTGATTATTTACAATGAGCACACAACGTCGTTGTGTGTGCCCTTTTTTACACCTGATCAGAGACTTTTTACTAGGTAGAAAACATATAGTACCTCATAGATACAAAGATAAAATTTCACCAATATAATTACCTGATCTACCAAAAGGACCAGCACACCAATTATCAAAAAACAATTACTTCAACAGAAATGCTCGCAGAATGGTTAAACAACCTGAGAATGTTGGATTTGAATCAGTGAGAAACCAAACCCAATCGATTGATGACAAAATAGCGAAAAATAAAGCTAATTGTGAATGGTGTAACCCTATTTATCGCTAGAAATTACTATTATTCGGAGTAAAACGTTTAAAATATATAATCAATGGATCTATATATATATATATATATATATATAGATATATATATATATATATATATATATATATATATATAGATATATATATATATATATATATATATATAGGTATATATATATATATATATATATAGGTATATATATATATATATATATATATATATATATATATATATATATATATATATATATCAGATATGATGGGATATCTACCAATGATATACAATTAATGCTTTTTTAATCGGTATATCATTTCGAAACTATTTTGTTTCTTCCTCATCTGTATATTTATGGCTAGGCTATGTATACATAGTAAAAAAGCAGTAATTGTATATCATTGGTCGATATCCCTTATATGATCTTACATTTAACCTCAGTACGACATTCATCAAAACAAAAAATTTAAAAAAAAATTTATATATATATGTATATATTTATATAAAGTGTAGTGAAGCAAAAACAATATTTCGTACCACTGTGATCCAAGCAAATGGAAATGTCATCAATTATTTATAGTCATTAAGCATTCCTGTTTTCCTACCATCCAAAAGAAAAAATCGTTCCTGCAGACCCTTTTCGTTTGAATACGTAATCAGAAAAATATCTTACCTCGATTCCCTCTCACTACTCTCCATCAATTATGGGGGAGTTTTCTCCCTCTTTCAAGCCATGTGCAGTTCCACATTAGAAATCATCGTGGTTTTAATGAGAGAAATTTAACATCCCTTAGCTTTTTGGACCGCTTGAAACTTCCTAATTTGGATTATTTATTCATATGTCTTTTTTCTTGAGTTTTTTGTCTCTACTACGTGAAAGACTTTGACGACGGTAAATATGTGTGATATACTTTCCTTAGATATATTTTCCAGGTTGATTTCAGTTGCTAATTGAAAATTTACTATGACCCATTGTAATGTGAATAAAATATTTGGTTGCTCTGTTATATATATATATATCGGAGATTGTCATCTCATATATACTCAATGTTTATGAAATCTAATAATTGCTTTCATTTATTTTTCTAGGATACCTATTCGCTTATTTTATTCAAAAATCAACAATATTCATTTATATATATATATATATATATATATATATATATATATATATATATATATATATATATTTATATATATATATATATTTATATATATATATATATATATATATATATATATATATATATATATATATATATATATATATATATATATATATATATATATATATATATATATATATATATATATATATATATATATATATATATATATATATATATATATATATATATATATAAAAATAAATATATATATATATATATATATATATATATATATATATATATATATATATATATATATATATATATATATATATATATATATATATATATATATATATATATATATATAAATTTTTTTAAAATTTAATATATATATATATATATATATCATCTAAAATATATTCTTATCCTTAACTTAGATAATCAACAAATTGAAATGAAATTTTAATTTGTTGATTTAATTTTATGTTTCATTTTAATTTGTCGATTATCTACGTTAAGGGTGAAAATATATTTTAGATGACTGTTAAAATTACTGTAACATACGTCCTTTAGTTTATAGATTTCGAAAAAGGCCATAAAAGGCCATCATTTAATGTGACCTAACACCAAGAAAATATTACGAAAAATATATATTAGGTCAAAGGATAGCCAAAATAATAAAAAAAAAAAAAAATATATATATATATATATATATATATATATATATGTTTACATATATATATATATACATATATATATCTATAGATACATATATATATATATATATATATAGATATATAAATATATATAATTATATCTATATATATATCTAAATATATATATATATCTATATACATATATCTGCATTATATTTGCTTGTGCTGTATCTTTACTAAATAACTCAAAAAAATTTACCTGGAATATTTTAAATCATAGGGATTTTTCTGTAAAAATCTGAGAAAGATCCATTTTCAGTTCGACGGGTTTTTTTCGTTGAAATGAATACGAAAAACTTGATGAAAGAAAAAGTTCAAACAAATTCTATTTAATTAGATGTTCAAATTGCGATATTATTGGTTCAATATTTTACCAGATAATATATATATATATATATATATATATATATATATATATATATATATATATATATATATATATATAGATCAGTGATTTCGCCCATTTGTTTCCTCGCATTTTGGATAGTGTTCAAAATAATAATTAGAAATAAAAGATGTATTTTCCTTCATACAATGCAGTCCTGTTTATTGCGATGAACCTTGGATTAGTACACGGAGTTTCATTGAATAGCCTCCAAGACTGCCAGGTGAACACCATTGAAATTTTCATGGAGTTATTTGAAGAGTGTTATTCATAAGACAAAACATACCTTTCTGGAAGATCTTCGCCACAGAATTTGACTTGAAGTGAAATAACATATGAAATATTACAAAATGTTCGATAAAATGTTGACTAACGATTTTATTACTGTTTAAAAGAGAATTAATTGCAATTTAAACATCTAATTGATTGAAAAATTATTTCTGCCGCCACGTCCATTAAAAAAATTGTATCATATTTCTAAAGAGAAAAGCTTCTTAACTATATACCACTTAGCCCTCGAGCCATTTGAGATTCTTGAAGATGTTGCTATGTTTAGGGGAATAACTATACATCCATTCATTAATGATCAAGAGATATATATATATATATATATATATATATATATATATATATATATATATATATATATATATATATATATTTTTTATATATATATATATATATATATATATATATATATATTATATATATATATATATATATATATATATATATATATATATCAGGGGCGGCTAGTCAAAGGAGGCTAAGGAGGCTAAGCCTCCTCAATAATATTCCGTGTATCACTAAAATATTATATTGAATAGTCAGCATTCAGCATATTCATATTAATCAAAATCATATTATTTTATGCACCTACCTTCCTTTCAACCTACATTATATAATATAATTTATTTTTTTTTTTCAACTCGAGGGACCTACAGTTTAACGCCGGTTCCGAACGGCCAATGGGCTTGTGAACGATGCACATTACCCAACAATGTATCTTTATGAATAGAACCACTAAATACCGGACATATACAACACCCAAGAGAAAGGTGGGACTCGAACCCACAATCCTCGGTTTACAAGCGGTAAACCATACCGCCTGGTCTACCGAGGCCTCTATAATTTATTAATTACGATAGAAGGTATTTACATTTACTGCATTTCATTCATTTCAAGATTTGTGGCAACGCTGCGGAGGCATGGAAAGGTATATTCTCAACGTTCATTATGCCTGCCACAGAAAAGCAAACAACGGTGCAAATACTCCGAATGAATACTTCATTGCAATAGAAAAGCAAAACACATGTAAATCGCAACACCGATCGAGACCCAGTCTTATACAATGTCGACCAATCACAACTATAGAATTTCGCGTGACATCGAGTGAATTCGTTGGAAATCGTAATGTGTTCGTATTGTCTAATGGCCGACAACAGCTTGTTTACTTATATTCTTCGCGTATTGTTTTAAAATGAGTTTGGTTACTGAAGTTAATTTCAAAAATTTCAATGGTGACTTAGTGGAATATTTGTTATCCCATAACTTTAGTGCTCTAAGTTATGAGGATAAAGTTTTGATGAAAACATTGCGACCTACCACTGAATTAAACAATTTGGTGCAGCGTAACAGACAACAAAACCTTGGTTTTAATACAAGGAATTATGAGAGACATCCTTGCCTAACCGGATCACAGGTAAAAAATAAATTATTTTGTTGGCAGTGTTTACTTTTTACTAGTGAAAATGTCTCTGTTTGGGGCCGCTTAGGATTTGAGGATTTAATTCTATACCTAGTTGAAAGTGAGGAATTTTTCACCGATAAAGTAACTTTAAATACAGCACGCGGATTAATATCTTACTTACAAGATAAAGATTTTATATATTTTTTAAACATCTTTAAATTAATTTTTGAACAAACAGAAATAGTTTTTCAAATCTTACAGCACAAGTTTTCAGATGTAATTTACTCACGAAATCGGCTCAAGTTTCTTGGAAAAAATTTCAGAATTTCGTGCAGAAGTTTATTTTAAAAAACTATTTTCTGTATTTCAAACTACTGATGATACGACTCAATTTAGCCCGAAACGAAAGAAATTCAGTTACGCAGATATGGAGCTTCACTATAAGCAAATATTTTATGAAATTTTGGATACTATTAGGGGT
>JARQZK010004810.1:0-13471 GCA_030704885.1 Cynegetis impunctata
TTACAGTTAGTCGCGCATGCGCAGAAATGACATTTCGGACTTAGAAAAGTTGAAGTGGTCTAGAACGAGCACAGGTACACTTCTTATATGCACAAACAATATCCAAAAAGACTGCCACAACCACTTGGTTATCAGCTAAGTGTAATGAGATTTTAGAGAAAGATTTCGCCAGATTATTCTGTGTAGATAAGCCTCTTCTGAAGCCGAATTGACTAGAAGGTAATTTCCTGTGGTGTTCTAGCCACCATGCCAACCTATTTATAATAAGTCTTTGGAAAGTTTCAAGCATACATGAACTGAGAGAAATTGGTCGGTAAGATGTGGCGAGATCGGGGTTTTTAGCTGGTTTCAGGATCGGTACTACAATTGAATTTTTCCATTCAAGAGGTGCATCCTCGCCGTTCCAGAAGCGATTAGAGATATTCAATAATATTTGTTTGGCCTTTAATGATAAATAGTTGATCATACAATAGTGTATGTTATCTTCACCTGGGGAGAAGTTATCTGTAGATCTTGTTACAGATAAGAATTCCTTTATCGAGAAAGGTTGTAATGGAAAGTTTTGGGGGTTATGTGTCTTGAGAGAAATAATTGAAAGAGGGATTCACAAAAGGAGGGCGAGAGTATTCAAGAAACCCTCACACCATGTATCGGATTTGACTGCATGTAGTTTGTCACAATTTGAGTTTTTCAAACTTTTTACTTCATTCCAGGCTGTTTTTATGGGGGTTGATCGATTCAAACCATCGCAAAAATTTTTTCAATAATTTCTACGATGTGAGTCGATGGTTTTTCAACCAGTGCATAAATTTTTTGATAAGAGATATAATTTTTCAAGATAGGATCTCATTTGAAAGCGTGTAATGCATTTAATCTGCTCCGGACTTCTTGGAAACAGTGCTCATTCCACCATGACTTGGACTTTGATTTACTGCTTATAGGTTTGCCATATGACCTATTTATTTCTATTGAATCTGTAGCAGCTTCATTAATTAATTGGACGAATTCTTGATAAGTAATTTTACCTCTATCAATAAGATGCAGTTTATCATCCACAATATATGTATATATATAGTCCTGCCAATTTGCTCGATTTAAGTTCCATTTCTTGGAGCCAATGTGTTGAATATTTTCTATATTCAGACTACCAGAGCTGATGACGATAGAATATTGATTGGATCCGAGGAGGTCGTCTATCCTCTCGTAAGCCAGGAGCATAGAGACGCCCGGCGAAGTTAGGGTGATATCTACTGATGTATTATTCTTATTCCATCCAGACATGAATGTACCCTAACGACACAAGTACATCCCCTAAACATCCCAGGGACGTCCCTCATTTGCTACTAGGATGTCCCTGGGATATCCTTTGTCGGGACATGGTACCCACTAGGGACGTCCCAGGGACATCTATCCACCAAAAAGGACACCCATGGGATGTCCTTCTAGTATGTCCCAGGGATATCCCGAAGATATATATGAGGTACATCCCCTGGACGTCCTGGCATTTCCATTTCTTGAATTCATATAATTTGAAGAATTCTATGGAAAATTTGGAGAAAAAAAAATTCAAAGATTCTCAACACAAAACAAGTTTAATTCATAAATGAATGTAACATTTTGTTAAAATATGATAATTACAAAAAACGACCAACGAAAACTCATCCTATATATATATATATATATATATATATATATATATATATATATATATATATATATATATATATATATATATATATATATATATATATATATATATATATATATATATATATATATATATATATATATAATAAAAAACAAAAGAATAAAAAAAAAATTGAAAAAACTACAAACAAAAACTCATTCTAAATATAAATTCATATGATAAATAAATGAAAGAAACTAGATAAATTAATCAATTCAAAATTATACATATATATTTTAGGGTGACGGTGTATTTGTTGCAGACATTACCCACTGAACAAGAAGCATCATAAGTCTATTTTGTGATGTTTTTTTAGAGACTTTTCGTGATGTTTATTTAAAACGTTAAAAAGATATCTCCTAAATGTTCAAATTTTATAACCAACTTCATTCACATCCATGTTATGTAATTAAAACATATTTTAGATGTACACAATACTACTTGAATTCGCAGTGATATACACATCCTATGAACTTCTTTTCAGCAACTTCTTTGAGGAAACATCCATACGATGTTAATTTGTATAGGTCTCACTAATGTTACATACAGAACATTACTGCAATATTACAAATTAACATGTTTCTGAGATGATCACATTTTGTAGTTACTTTCACAACTTTCGAACTACTCTTTAGTAACTTCCTGCGACTGGGTGAGCTGTTTGAATGATGTATTCATAAAATTATAAAAAAGAAGAAAACAGAAGACGAAAAAAACAATGGCAAGCATGATATATGGCGGATAGTGGCGTGCAAGTAGGTTATAAGTGGTGGCAGCGTCGTTTTCAGTTTCATGGTTTTATTTCAGTAAAAGCATTTTCTTGTTATAATGGACGAACAACAGTTATCGGTTAGTACTTATTCCAAAATCATAATTATTAAAACTTAATTTTACTCATTTTAATACTTTAATCGGCTATTCATCATTGAAATTCCGGGTGGAGGGATATACCGTTGATATACCGTAACGTTTCGTAAAGTTTTGGTAGTTTGAGATTTTTATAGTTTTAATATTAAAAAATTATTCTAATATAAATTCTGTAAACCAGCTATAAAGGTATCAGTAATCTTTATCCATTCAGTTTTAAATCGTGTTAGGTTATAGCAACTACAGCTTGATATACCTATATACAGTTGCACACAAATTCAATTTTTGTTAAGATGTGTCATATATCACTTTCCACACTTGTTATGTAATATGCGTACACTATTATATTTTTTCAGGTTGGATTCCCGGACAGGATATTTGTTTTTAGGTTGGATTTCTTTTTCTGGACAAGATATTTATTTTAAGGCTGGATTTGTCTTATTTTTATTTTCAGTGTTCTATTTATTAATAGTTAATATACTATTTACATCTTCTATTGCTTTTTTATTTTAAATGTACAGGGTGAAAAACTAAGAACGGCTGTAGGCCACATCTCAGAAAAGAATATCGGTACAAATAAAAAACATTACCTTTTGGAAAGAAAAATCGCTAGAAAATATTTATGAGTTTCTAAAATATCCACTGGGGGTGGAATGAGCACTCAAAATCATAATACTGTGATTATCTCCAAAAAAGATATATACCAAAAGGTGACCTAAAAATGCAACTTTTGAAATCTTTATGATTGTATATTTAGGATACCTTAGTTTTTCTTTCTTGGTGATAATCACCTTATTATATGTTTTTAAGTGTTCTTTCCATTCCCTAGCGGATATTTTAGTAACACAAAAATATTTTTCAGGTTCATTTTCCTTGAGGTATTTTTTTTTAAGTTGAATCATGATTCTTTTTTGAGATATGGCCGGCAGCCATCGTTTTTAGTTGTTCACCGTGTATTTGCTGAAACATCTATATAATGTAATCTAGAATGTTTGAGGTATATTATTCAGAGGTTTAAGTAATATCCATACAACATCTAAAAGAATATACTGTATCGTTTTTGAAATATTGCATTCAGTTCATTGGTAAGATGTTGTTTCATAGACATTGCATCAACATGTACTAGATGTTAAAAGGCATTTCTGAATGTAACAGAAATGTTGCTTTTAGTTCATTATAAAGACTTCCTTTTGAGGAAGTTCTAGTAACATCACAGTAATGTAAAAAGGCAGCGCTTTAACACCGCTGAGAAGTTCAGTTGTAACATCACAAAAGTTAACAGCCCTAAGCTGGGCATAAGCGGTTGTGAAGATGAGCATGTGATGAAAACAAGAGGAAAAAAGGGAAGAACATTAGCACAATGTGATGTTAAATTAACGTGACTGTAACAATTATTTGCATAGTGGGTATTGCATCATATTTTTCTCTGTGACTTCTCTCCTTGGCCCTTAATGAATGAACTATAAACATAATATTCAGAATGGGTTAACCATATATTATTGCATCAATTATTTGGTTCAAAAGAGTTCATTCAATATTTTAATAATAATTATACCAACCTTAAACTCAATTCTTCCAATATTCCAGCTACACCTTATATAATTACACCTTATATCAACTGATAAAATGCTTCAAATGCTCACGAAAATGGCCAATCACAAAAAACAATAAGAATGCCGAATGCCGTTGATCTTCTAACTCTAAGAAAGAACAAAGAAATCAAACTTGCGCATTATAATATGAGGTTAATTTACATTGTTGACAGATCCTCAAATAATTCAAACAATATTGCCTAAAAAGACAAAACCACAAAAACTGAAATGCAATTATTGAGATTTGTGTACCTATAATATTATATATATCCTTCTTGGGAATTTAGAATAAGGATATACTATGCATTAATAATTTTCTACTTGTGAAATGATCACTTCCCAGAAATGTATGAGATATTTCATTTTTTTCCATAATTATTTTCCAGAAGAAATACAAACACTTTCAACATTTCAGCGAGTTTCGATGATTCTTATTATATATCCCACTATGCAAATAATTGTTACAGTAATGTTAATTTAACATCACATTGTGCTAATGTTTTTCCCTTTTTTCCTCTTGTTTTCATCACATGCACATCTTCACAACCGCTTATGCCCAGCTTAGGGCTGTTAACTTTCGTGATGTTACAACTGAACTTCTCAGCGATGTTAAAGCGCTGCCTTTTTGCATTACTGTGATGTTACTAGAACTTCCTCAAAAGGAAGTCTTTATAATGAACTAAAAGCAACATTTCTGTTACAATCAGAAATGCCTTTTAACATCTAGTACATGTTGATGCAATGTCTATGAAACAACATCTTACCAATGAACTGAATGCAACATTTCAAAAACGATACAGTATATTCTTTTAGATGTTGTATGGATATTACTTAAACCTCTAAATAATATACCTCAAACATTCTAGATTACATCCTATAGATGTTTCAGCAAATACACGGTGAACAACTAAAAACGCCGGCTGCCGGCCATATCTCAAAAAAGAATCATGATTCAACTTTAAAAAAATACCTCAAGGAAAATGAACCTGAAAAATATTTTTGTGTTACTAAAATATCCGCAAGGAATGGAAAGAACACTTAAAAATATATAATAAGGTGATTATCACCAAGAAAGAAAAACTAAAGGTATCCTAAATATACAATCATAAGAATTTCAAAAGTTGCATTTTTAGGTCACCTTTTGGTATATGTCTTCTTTGGAGATAATTACAGCATTATGATTTTGAGTGCTCATTCCACCTCTAGTGGATATTTTAGAAACTCATAAATATTTTCTAGCGATTTTTCTTTCCAAAAGGTAATGTTTTTTATTTGTACCAATAATCTTTTCTGAGATGTGGCCTACAGCCGTTCTTAGTTGTTCACCCTGTACATTTAAAATAAAAAAGTAATAGAAGATTTAAATAGTATATTAACTATTAATAAATAGAACACTGAAAATAAAAATAAAACAAATCCAGCCTTAAAATAAATATCTTGTCCAGAAAAAGAAATCCAACCTAAAAACAAATATCCTGTCCGGGAATCCAACCTAAAAAAATATAATAGTGTAAGCATATTATATAACAAATTAGTGTGGAAAGTGATATATGACACATCTTAACAAAAACTGAATTTTTGTGGAACTGTATATATCAAGCTGTAGTTGCTATAACCTAACACTATTTAAAACTGAATTGATAAAGATTACTGATACCTTATAGCTGGTTTACAAAATATTTATTAGAATAATCTTTTAATATTAAAACTATAAAAATTTCAAACTATCAAAACTTTACGAAACGTTACGGAATACCAACGGTATATCCCTCCACCCGGAATTTAAATGTTGAATAGCCGATTGAAGTATTAAAATGAGTATAATTCAAGTTTTAATTATTATGATTTTGGAATAAGTACTTACCGATAACTGTTGTTCCTCCATTATAACAAGAAAATGCTTTTACTGAAATAAAAACGCGAAACTGGAAACGACGCTGCCACCACTTATAACCTACTTGCACGCCACGATCCGCCATATATCATGTTTGTCATTGTTTTTTTCGTCTTCTGTTTTCTTCTTTTTTATAATTTTATGAATACATCATTCAAACAGCTCACCCAGTCGCAGGAAGTTACTAAAGAGTAGTTTGAAAGTTGTAAAAGTAACTACAAAATGTGATCATCTCAGAAACATGTTAATTTGTAATTGAATGGAATTGGCATTTACTTGGTGAAAGTTCATATTCATAACTTTATAAAGAAATAAAAAACTTACTTTTCGCAGGTTAAAATAAAAATCTATTGAGTAAACGTGTTTCGTCATAACATTGACTTCATCTCGTACTAAACTATGGTATTACAAAACAATCTATTTATACGAAAATTGAACATAACAGAGAAGTACTTAGAGAAACTAAATAACAATAAGCAATTCATTCTGAGCTATTAGTAGGTACCTACATTGAACAAATTAAGGAGAGGAGAAGGGTTTACTTCAATCTGGTCGTTAACTAAATTTCCGGAATTTTTATATTTATTTATGTATAGGGATTCCCAACAGTTGGTTTTATGGAGACTATTTTCAAATTGTAATCTATATATATTGGTGATTAAAGGTATGGTTTTCTTGAATAAGATGACACGCATAATTAGAATCAGTTTTCTGCTTAATATAGCTACGTTGGTGTTCGTGTATTCGAGTTTTGAAATTTCTACTTGTACGTCCTATATAGAATTTTTCACAATCGTTACAGTCGAGTTTATAAACACCAGTACGTTCATCTCTATGAATTTTTGATTTGTTGTTTTTAATCAATTTTCCAATGCTATTATTGGTTTTATATGAAACTTTGAAAATTTTTTTTTGAAAAAACAATTTCAGGTTTTCGGAAATTTTGCCCAAGTATGTTAAACTGCTAAATACTCTACTTTTTTCGGATATAAGTGGGTGAATTTCTGAAATTGCCATTTTGTATTTTTTCCTCTGAATGAGGCTGTCAATCATATTAGGTGAATAACCATTATTTACTGCCATTTGTTTAATTATATGCAATTCCTTCCGAAAATTAGCTTCGGACAACGGAATTTTGAAAAGTCTATGAATCATACTATGATAAGCCGCTAATTTATGTGAAAAAGGGGTGTAGTGATGTGTTATGAATTGTAATATCTGTATGAGATGGTTTATGAATAATTGAAAATTCGTGTTTGTGGATTATTCTGGTAATAGTTAAATCTAAGTAATTAATAGAATTATTCATTTCAGTTTCTAGAGAAAATTTAATACGAGGGTGTATGGAATTAATATAAGTAATGAAATTATCCAATTGTCTATCTGTACCAGTGTAGCAAACAATGACGTCATCAACGTATCTATACCAATAAAGAAAGTATTTACTGCTGAAGTGGTTCATAATAGTTTTCTCTAAATTATCCATAAAGATTTCTGATAACAGAGGGCTTAACGGATTTCCCATAATCAAACCTTCCTCATTACTATAACACACGTTGTTGAAACTGAAATAATTTTGTTCTAAACAAATTTCCAGTAAATGAGTAATATCTGACTGTATAAGTGGATGAACATTATTAGAAATAAGAAAATTTTTGATTAAATTTACAGTTTCATTAGGCGGAGTGCTAGGAAACAGATTGTTTACATCTAAAGAAAATAATTTTGAATTGTGAGGTAATACAATATTTTGAATGTTTTTGATCAACTCGTTTGAATTTTTAATGGCGTACTTATTGTTATTTAGTTTCTCTAAGTACTTCTCTGTTATGTTCAATTTTCGTATAAATAGATTGTTTTGTAATACCATAGTTTAGTACGAGATGAAGTCAATGTTATGACGAAACGCGTTTACTCAATAGATTTTTATTTTAACCTGTGAAATGTTAGTTTTTTATTTCTTTATAAAGTTATAATTTGTAATATTGCAGTAATGTTCTGTATGTAACATTAGTGAGACCTTTACAAATTAACATCGTATGGATGTTTCCTCAAAGAAGTTGCTGAAAAGAAGTTCATAGGATGTGTTTATCACTGCGAATTCAAGTAGTATTGTGTACATCTAAAATATGTTTTAATTACATAACATGGATGTTAATGAAGTTGGTTATAAAATTTAAACATTTAGGAGATATCTTTTTAACGTTTTAAATAAACATCACGAAAAGTCTCTAAAAAGAACATCACAAAATAGACTTATGATGTTTCTTGTTCATTGGGATGTGAGTAGATATCGAAAATTCCAGGGACATGAATGGGATATCCTATGAATATTCCAGATGGAATGTCCTCTGGACAAATTATGCGGCACATCCCCTGGATATCCCAATCATGTCCTTGTACCGCAGTACATCAAAAGGACATACCTAGGACATCCCTGTATTGTTAGGGTAGGTTGTCCGTCGATCAATATAGTTAGTTATTGTTTTCAATTGATTCCAAGAGATGTTGACTTTTGATGTCGTTGAAATTATCACCCCAGTTGATGTGGTGAAAGTTGATATCGCCACATATAATAGCTGGGTTTGGGAGATTCGCAAAGAATTTATCCCAGTATCTCGTTGCAGTGTTCAACCGAGGTTGACATGAACGAAAACTATATTAATAGTCTGGGAGGTAGAGTTGCAAATACAAAATTCATAGTAAGCCGGCTGATATTGATATCGATAGTTTATCATATATGACTCCCACTATGCAAATAATTGTTACAGTCACGTTAATTTAACATCACATTGTGCTAATGTTGTTCCCTTTTTTCCTCTTGTTTTCATCACATGCACATCTTCACAACCGCTTATGCCCAGCTTAGGGCTGTTAACTTTTGTGATGTTACAACTGAACTTCTCAGCGATGTTAAAGCGTTGCCTTTTTACATTACTGTGATGTTACTAGAACTTCCTCAAAAGGAAGTCTTTATAATGAACTAAAAGCAACATTTCTGTTACAATCAGAAATGCCTTTTAACATCTAGTACATGTTGATGCAATGTCTATGAAACAACATCTTACCAATGAACTGAATGCAACATTTCAAAAACGATACAGTATATTCTTTTAGATGTTGTATGGATATAACTTAAACCTCTGAATAATATACCTCAAACATTCTAGATTACATCCTATAGATGTTTCAGCAAATACACGGTGCACAACTAAAAATCCATATCTCAAAAAAGAATCATGATTCAACTTTAAAAAAATACCTCGAAGAAAATGAACCTAAAAAATATTTTTGTGTTACTAAAATATCCGCTAGGGAATGGAAAGAACACTTAAAAACATATGATAAGGTGATTATCACCAAGAAAGAAAAACTGAAGGTATCCTAAATATACAATCATAAAGATTTCAAAAGTTGCATTTTTAGGTCACCTGTAGGTATATGTCTTTTTTGGAGATAATCACAGTAGGTATTATGATTTCGAGTGCTCATTCCACCCCTAGCGGATATTTTAGAAACTCATAAATATTTTCTTGCGATTTTTCTTTCCAAAAGATAATTTTTTTTATTTGTACCAATATTCTTTTCTGAGTTGTGGCCTACAGCCGTTCTTAGTTGTTCACACTGTACATTCAAAATGAAAAAGCAATAAAAGATTTAAATAGTATATTAACTATTAATAAATAGAACACTGAAAATAAAAATAAAACAAATCCAGCCTTAAAATGAATATCTTGTCCAGAAAAAGAAATCCAACCTAAAAAAATATAATAGTGTAAGCATATTACATAACAAGTGTGGAAAGTGATATATGACACATCTTAACAAAAATTGAATTTGTGTGCAACTGTATAATTATATCAAGCAGTAGTTGCTATAACGTAGCACGATTTAAAACTGAATTGATAAAGATTACTGATACCTTATAGCTGGTTTACAGAATAATTATTAGAATAATTTTTTAATATTAAAACTATAAAAATTTCAAACTATCAAAACTTTACGAAACGTTACGGTATATCAAGGGTATATCCCTCCACCCGGAATTTCAATTTTGAATAGCCGATTAAAATATTAAAATTAGTATATTTAAGTTTCAATAATTATGATTTTGGAATAAGTACTTACCGATATCTGTTGTTCGTCCATTATAACAAGAAACTGAAAACGACGCTGCCACCACTTATAACCTACTTGCACGCCACGATCCGCCATATATCATGCTTGTCATTGTTTTTTTCGCCTTCTGTTTTCTTCTTTTTTATAATTTTATGAATACATCATTCAAACAGCTCACCCAGTCGCAGAAAGTTACTAAAGAGTAGTTCGAAAGTTGTAAAAGTAACTACAAAATGTGATCATCTCAGAAACATGTTAATTTGTAATATTGCAGTAATGTTCTGTATGTAACATTAGTGAGACCTATACAAATTAACATCGTATGGATGTTTCTTCAAAGAAGTTGCTGAAAAGAAGTTCATAGGATGTGTATATCACTGCGAATTCAAGTAGTATTGTGTACATCTAAAATATGTTTTAATTACATAACATGGATGTTAATGAAGTTGGTTATAAAATTTAAACATTTAGGAGATATCTTTTTAACGTTTTAAATAAACATCACGAAAAGTCTCTAAAAAGAACATCACAGAATAGACTTATTATGTTTATTGTTCAGTGGGCTAATAAGTAATTCAAGCGTCAGCCGACGCACCCGCGGTGGGTTGCCAAACTGGTAAAATGAAACAAGTCAGTGGTTCAGAAACAAGTTTTGCTATAGTTTTGATTTTCTCATGCTTCATGTTTTTTGGGTCGCTGAACACGAATTTGGAGTTTGCTTACAAAAATTTTGCCTGGAACATCGTTTTTTGGGCACTTTTTGACCAAGTTTTGGTTTTTTTTCAGTTCTCGGCCTATATTTAAAAAAAAAAGTGTTTTTGTGACAATATTGAAGTAGACAAAATTACCTACATTTCTCATTTGAAACATTTTTTTGTACGACTAACTGTTTCGCCGCTAGAGCGCGCCCAAAACGGGCCATATTTCCATATCTGATGAAATTCACCGTTGACGCGGAAATCGCCCTTGCTGTGATACTTGACTGTATGCCGCGAAATTTTTTAAGTGTGCCACCAAATTTTGAAATATATATTGAAGAAAAAAAATTTTATCTTGAATTCCGCATTGAAAATATTCTTATTATTTACTTGTGATTAATCCGTTATAAACATACTGTTTATTTTTCAAACTATAGCAAATTTTGGTTCTGAGCCCCAATTTCTTTTGCTAATATGCCTAATAATTAAATAAATAGTAGTACGTCAGCTGAAACTTTTTTCATGATTCGCTAACATCATCTGAGCTGAAAAAAACTCAGCTGCATCGTGGAGGGAGGATATGCGTCAGCTGTTCTCATCAACTTGTATAAAAATTAAGTAAAATGAAGTTTTAGTAAGCCGGATGAAATTTAACTAGGTCATTGCTTACATATTTCAAAGAACGAAAACATTAATCAGCCGGTGAAAAGACAGTCACCCGACGCAAAAAAAATTTGAAATGTTGCTACAGCAGTAAAGATTAAGCATTGCTACTACGTTATTTCTTTTTAAACACATTTTTCGACATAAATTCTGGAGCTGCTTGAGCCCATAACACGACTATCGAGCTACCTAAGCCTCTTCAGCCATATTTGGTCATTCTATATATGTAAATATATATATATATATATATATATATATATATATATATATATATATATATATATATATATTTATATATATATATATATATATATATATATATATATAAATATATATTATATATATAAATATATATATATATATATATATATATGTAAATATATATATATATATATATTTATATGTATAAATATATATATATATATATATATATATATATATATGTTTATACAGGGTATTTCAGAAGTAAGGTTAAATATTTGAGAAAGTGCATCCACATGAAAAAATGATGATAGTTTGCCATATAAAGTGGTCCGAAAACGATTCCTCTTGAGTGTTAATAAAAAATTAATTCTTCCTTTCAACTTTAAAATTTTCATACCACTTTGAATATTTTCATGAAATGTGGGCTGAATTGAAAAGCATTTTTTAGTTTGAAATTTTTTTTTTTATTTCCACCAATGGCGTCCGTAGTGGATTCGGACTAAATATTTCTCAGACAAAAATGGTACGCCACTGCTTCTTCTGAAAATATAAATGTTTTTTGAGATCCCTATTTAATTTACAGTATATTTAATTTCTTAATTTTATTTCGTAGTATGCATGGTTTTCGCGAAAAAAAATCAGAAACATTAATCTGTATGTTCATATGGCTATAATTGAATGTTTATCAATGTACTCACAATACCTTATTAATAACAAAGTGAGATTATTAAAACAAGTTTAGTAATAAGTTAAATTGAATGTTGACAGTGTATATCTGTACAAATTTCATGAAAATATTTAAAGTGGTATGAAAATGACAACAAAAAATTATTTTTGCCTTAAAACTTCAACACCCTGTTTTTCCGAGAAGAATCTTTTTCGGACCATAGTTTATATGGCAAACTATCATCATTTTTTCATGTGGATGCACCTCCTCTCATATTTTACCTTCCTTTCGGAACACCCTGTATAAACATATATATATATATATATATATATATATATATATATATATATATATATATATATATATATATATATATATATATATATATATATATATATTATATATATATATATATATATATATATATATATATATATATATTTTATATATATATATATATATATATATATATATATATATATATATATATATATATATATATATATATAATGACAAAAAATGGCTGAAGAGGCTTAGGTAGCTCGATAGTCGTGTAAATAGTTGATGGAATCCGTCGTTACTACGTGATAATTTAACATGATTAACAAACCTAAATTTGAATTTACTACGTTCATTATCACAAAATATTTTGAAAAATATAACACTGCGATTGCAATTTCGGTCACTAGACTATCATCGGGCAGATTGAGTTAAGAACTGAATATAGAATAATTATAGATATCACTTCAAAATTTGAAAGTTCAGGAGTTAAGTTGATTTGTCCTGTATGTAAAGGAGTATATATAGGTCAGACTGGTCGATCGTTCAAAACAAGATTTAAAGAACACTAACAATCTTTTTTGAAAAATAAAACGGATTCAACGTTTTCAAATCATTGCCGTGAAAACCACCACCCATTGCCACAAATAGATAATTTTCAAATCATGCACAAATTACCGAAAGGAACCAAACTTAGTTACTTAGAATCATTAGAAATTTTTAAACTCAATAATAGTGCAAAAGATATCTTGCTGAACGACCAGATTGACTTGATATATTCTCCTATATTTAGTGTATTTA
>JARQZK010004811.1:0-13420 GCA_030704885.1 Cynegetis impunctata
AAAAAAAATTTTGAATGTTAAATGTTATGAAAATTAAAGGATTTAAAACATCCATATTTAAATACAAAATTTGGAGGACAATTTCATGTCTTTTGATATAAAATTAGAGCAACAAGTTAGTAACGAGTATTTGCCCCTCGAGCTCTAATTAACTGCTTCCATTCTTCTCGGCTTGCTGCTTGGAGGAGGTTCTGGATAAATTCTTGAGAAAATTGCATTCCACTCTTCTTGTGGGCCAGCAATCCGAAGCTGCATATTGTACTTTGAAACAGAATTTCTTCGTCGATGCGGTGTTTAAAGATAGTCCCATGCCATGTTTCTTTTGGGATTTAAGTCAGGGCCTATATGGTGGCCAATCTAATCTTCGAATTTTTGGACCGCATCAATTAATTAGTCCCACTAATGGTCAGCTGCATGGACCGAGCAATTATCGTGCATTAATATGAATTTTCCCTTTTCATATCCAATATATGGCCGACATAAGGCAAAACATGATCTTGCAGGATGTTTTCAATATACAAGTTCATTGTCATTCGGCCAATCACTTCCACGATTCGGTGCGTCCCTCCAAAAAATACCGCCCCAGAGCATTATAAACCGTACCGCCAAAACTAACGGTTTCTATGAGATGTGGCAGGCAGCAATATCCGTTCTCCAACTCTTCCTGTAAACGTGGTTTCGTCCATCTGGCTTCCATAACTGAATTCTAGTCTCATCCGTAAAGAGAACATTTTTCCAAATTCCTCGAATATCCCCCCACTGATTATGTCTTCTAGCAAATTCTAATCGTTGGGGGCTTTGGTGATTTTTGGAGAAGACGTGGCACTTTGGCGAGCCGTCTTGGCTTTAAACCTGCTTCTTTTAATCTTCGCCTAACTGTTTTTGAACCTTACATTAATTTTTTTCCTTAACATTTAGTAAAGTTCCTTTTTTTGAGATGCGTCGACGTCAATGTGCGATTTCGTAGGGAATAAAGTATCAAAAATCGATCATCAATTGCTGTTGTACACCTCTTGGCGCCTTGATCAGTGTCTTACGTACGAAATTTCCCAGTCTCTTCATACCTTTTTGAAATTTTTCGATACTTAGGTTAACCCTCTCCTGCGACGGTCGTGAAAGTATCATTTTTGTTCATTCCTTCGTTAAAATAGAGTTATTCATTGCAGTGTCTAACTGATGGCATACTGATGTTTTTCAATAGCAACAAACACAAACACTATTTGCTATTACTTAGTTAATTTCACTACAGTAAACGTAATTCCAAGCTTATTCACTATAATTCATAAAATATGTTAATCAATTTTTTTGATAAAATGCACAAAGAGACAATAATAAGCGCCTCAATGTTAAAATAAACGTCAAAATATGTTTAAAATCAAGTGAGTAATCAGTCTACTAGATAACTTATATCAGCACATGTACGTTAACGGCAATTATTAAAAATTTTATTTTGAAATAATAATGATTTACAAAAAATATTCGATAATTTTTTCCATGAGTGTATATATATATATATATATATAATTATATATATATATATATATTGAAACTTGGAGAGAAAATAGCAAACAAAACGAAATCCCCTGCTACGGAAGAAATCACACATTTGTGGCTTATTGTTTGAACTTTCCGGATTGGGAGATTTGGTCAAACTTTGCCACGGAGGCGAATTAATGCCATCCGCGAGATCCTCAGACCGAGTAAATAAACAACAACAAAGAAAAAGTCGCGGGGAAAATTTAAAAAACCAAGTAGAGCAGAATTATCGGTTGCCCGCTTTTTTTAATGGAAAGCAGCCGTTGACACGTGTTTCGGACTTTTGGTCTCATCAAGAACGGACGTAGCCAAGCATTAGATTGAAAACTTTTGCCTTCCGTGCAAAGGGTTTTGACCAAATCTCCCAAACCGGAGAGTTCAAACAATTTAAAGCCACAAATGTGTGATTGTCTTCCGTAGCGGGGATTTCGTTTGTTGTGCTATTTTCCATCTCCAAGTTTTCAAATCTAATGCTTGGCTTACGCCGTTTCTGATGAGGAACCAAAGAGTCCGAAACACGTGTCAAACGGCTACTTCCATAAAAGCGGGCCTATACCCGATAATTCTGGCTCTACTTGTTTAATATTTTCCCGCGACTTATTTTCTTTGTTTTGTTTTTCACTCGGTCTGAGATCTCGCGGAAATGGCATTAATCGCCTCCGTGGAAGAGTTTTTGACCAAAATCTCCCAAACCGGAGAGTTCAAACAACAATAAGCCACAAATGTGTGATTGTCCTTCCGTAAAGCAGGGGATTTCGTTTGTTGGTGCTATTTTCATCTCCAAGTTTTCAATCTAAACATGGCTTGGCTACGCCGTTTTTATTATATATATATATATATATATACTATATAATTTATATAGGATATATATTATTATAATAAGTATATATATATCAAATATATATGTCTGTTCGTATGTATGTGTGTATATGCTTATGTATTTTGATGTTTACATTACATAAAGTGAACAAGGAAAATTCTTTAATAATTCAAAAATTATCAAACAAGTTTCCAAGGAAGCTGGTTATACGTACTCCACAAAGCAAAATCTGCATTCACAATCCAACATTCATGATTTGATTGTTGTATTTTGATATTGTTTACATGACAAAGGGCGCAATTTTCAAGCAATATGGTTGAAAGTTTGTAAATGGGTAGTTTCGTATATCTTGGATGGGATTGGTTTTGGTTCAAATTGGTTGGGGAGTTGACCCCCAGGGGAAGATATGAATCTTGTTTACATTATAAAGGTCCTCATTTTGGAGCAATAGGATTGAAAGAACACTTGACCTAGAACAAAATATTTTTCTGTTACTGATTTTTTAAACTTCAACCAGAACACTATATAAACAGCATATCGATTCAGCAAACGTACGAAACATTTTCAGATTTGGAGTTGGGTAAATTTTGATCTTCCAAGTCATAGCTACAGGCGAGTAAATTGATAATTTCTTTAATAACTGAGATTGAATTCGCGCACATCACTTGGTGAAACATCATAAAGAATAAAGTATAGACTTTAAAATAAAACGCTTGGCTTATGTTTCGAAATATACAAAATATTTAGATACTGTATTTAGCAGTAACGAAAAGTCTACATGTTTCGAGTTATGAACTCATTATCAAGACTGACTACATGAGAGTATTACATCCTAATTTATAAAACAGACAAAAGCAAAGGTGATACCTGAAAATCAATTTGTTCGTTTACAAGGGGTAATTGACTATTATGGGCGGAACTTATTTCGAGAATTTCAAGAAGGTCAGGCGTTTTCCTTTGTTACCTGAATGTAACAATTTGGTTTTGTTGAAATCCAGGAAGTGATTGAATTTTATACAATGTTCAGAGAAGCCGGTGGTATTTTTGTTTTGTAAAATTGACTTTTTATGTTCTTATATAAATATTCGTGTTGAAGAACATAAAAAGTCAATTTTACAAAACAATTATTATTAATGATAATCACAAAAAGATATTAATTGTAAAATAGCAAAACCTAAACTGTTCATTACCCTGTTGGAACACGCATGCAAAAAGGCAAATCTGAACGAAAAAGGTGTAAATGTGAATGGAGAGAACCTTAGCCATTTGAGATTTGCGGACGACATTGTCTTGGTGGGTGATCGTTTGGACGAAGCCAAAGAATTACTAAACAGGCTTTACTTCTCCTCATTGAAAGTTGGACTGAAGATAAACATGTCCAAAACCCAAATAATGACCAATCTTGTACTTAGTGAGAACAACCTTATTGCTGGAGCAGCCATCAACCAGACCACTTCGTACAAATATCTGAGCCAAGAGATTTGCATAGGCAGGGACAACCAAACGATTGAACTTGTCCGCCGCCTGAGACTGGCATGGGTAGCATTCGGCAAGCTGAATTACGTTTTTTAAATCATCTCTTTCAATGTGCCTTAAAGAGAAAGACTTTTTGACCAGTGTGTATTACCAGTGTTGAACTTACGGAGCGGAGACATTAACAAATGACAAGGAGAACAATAAGATAATATATAATAATTGTGCAATACGGATATAAAATCCGTGTTGCACAAAGGACAATGGAGCGAGTAATGTTGGGCATTTCTCTCAGGGATAGAGTCACTAACCAAGAAATACGCCGTCGAACAGGGGTAGTAGATGCAATAGAGAGAATAGCGACGCTGAAATGGAACTGGGCAGGACACGTCGCCAGAATGACGGATGACAGATGGACAAGACGAATACTGGAGTGGAGGCCGAGACAGGATGCATTTCGAAATAGGGGCCGACCACCAACAAGATGGACCGATGATCTTAAGCGCTGCCAGGGAAACTGGATACAGGTAGCGCAGGACAGGGAAACCTGGGGAAGAGCGAGGGAAATCTATGTCCAGCAGTGGACACGAGAAAATGGTTGATTGATGATGATGATGATGAGCAAAACTTTCGTTGCTTCTCGAAAATTCAACGAAATAAAATCAGCTAACAATAAAGCAAAACTAATGAATACTTGTTGCGATATTCGCAATAGTCAAAATCAAACCATGAAAAATACACAAGTTGACCATGGTCAATTAAATATTTTAAATTGACCATGGTCAGCGGACTACTATCCGACCGCGATTTGTATTGGAGAACAATTGAAAATTTGTTAATTCACTGCGAGTCAAATGAGCTGCACCGAAGAGATCTAATAAGATCAAAATAGCAGTATTCAGATTTTGAGTAGGGGTGACTTGACGTATTCTATAATTCACCGCTGGATTGTGAATGCAGATTTCCTTCAGGAAAGTTGTTCTATAATTTTTTTTATTATCGAAGAATTTTCCTTATTCATTTTATGTAGCAGATTTGAAGTTGAATTATTTACAATAGTCAAAATGGTATTGTCATCGGTTATTTACTAATCGAGATTTTAGAAGTGGGGGTTGCATCTTCAAAACTCCTCTAACCTATGTCCATCCTTTCCAGAAATATCAGTTGATAATTTTCACGTACTCACCTTCCACCGGAAAATTCTGCTTCTCTGGGTTGAACGGATAGTTAGGACCGTAAGTGCTCGGTAAAACGAAGTCCGCGAAAGCAAGTACTCTTTCTCCTTTATTTCCCATCTGGTAGATGGCGTCCAATAATTGATCGACCGTATCCTCGTCGAGTTTCACGATTTTTTCTTTGGTCAGGTACGTTGTGCATCTTGCAATTATTCTCTCCGGGGCGCCCTTTATGACCAAGAGGTATTGGTTGTCCGGAATCTTGTGGATGGATAGCTGGAATTTGTTGTTCGAGTTGAAGGGAATTTCGCATACCTAAAATCGACAAAATGTTCGCTATGTAATTTCCGATGAGGTTCAAAGTTGTAGTTTTATATATTCCAGAAATAAGTAATAATTTATAATTATATATTAAATATGGAAGGTCTACGTATTGAAAGAGGGGTTCGTCAGGGAGACACGGTTTCTCCAAAACTATTCACAGCGCTGTTGGAGTATGCATGTGAAGCTGTTGACTGGAATGAAATGGGTATTAATATAGATGGGAAGTTTTGAAATAACCTCAAGTTTGCGGATGATATCGTACTTATTGCTGACAGCTTTGACCATGCACAGACAATGTTGCAGGGACCTTCGATGCTTCAAAGGGGGCGGGCCTCAGATAAAACATTTTCTAAAAACCCAATTCATGACCAGCCTGGTTCACGCCAAGAATATCTCAGTGGACGGCAAGGACATCGAGCAAGTGACTTCCTACAAATATTTGGGCCACGAAATAAAAATAGGAAGGGACAACCAAACATGTGAGCTGGTGAGGAGAATAAGCCTGACCTGGGCTTCATTTGCATAGCTGAAGGACCTTTTCAGGTCGAATATTCCAATGAACCTGAAAAGAAAAGTGTTTGACCAGTGTATTCTGCCGGTAATGACTTATGGTGCAGAGACTCTAACGTTAACCAAAGCAACGATGTCCAAACTGCAAGTTATCCAAAGAGCGATGGAGAGAATAATGTTAGGGGTAATGCTGAGCGATAGGATTCCTAATACCACCATTCGCAAGAAATCAGGAGTGACGGACGTTGTTGTAAGGATAACAACTCTAAAGTGGAACTGGGCTGGCCACGTAGCTAGAACGAGCGATGACCGATGAACAAAGAGAATCTGTAGTGGAGACCCCGAATACAAGCACACAGAAACCGGGTACGGCCTCCAACAAGATGGACTGATGACATCAAGAAAATAACAACGAACTGGATACAGGTGGCGCAAAACAGGACCGTTTGGACGGACATGCGAGAGGCCTACGTTCAGCAGTGGACGAAAGGGGCTATTTGATGATGATGACGATGATACATTAAATGCAAATTTTGATGTGTACCTAACATTTCATCTCTAGGAACGTGGTATTTCATCGCACTAACGTGAATGCGACGCAAATATGAAACAGGAAGTAGGAAGAAGAGCGCAAAGAAGAGAAGAATTCAATTTATTCGTCAGATTGTAAAACCTTCTTTTGAATTTTTACTAATAATTTCACAACGTTCGAAATATACCGGGCTTTCAATTAAAAATTTGCGACCCACGTTATTTGCGGGAAGAGACAGATTTGAGAAAATCGCCGAAACACGTCAACAAATTTATTGAGGAAGAACGTTGTTTACGTAAAACTGGACTCCCTCCCTTCAACCCACTAACTAAACGAGACAAGAGGTCGACTGATACATCATTTCAAACGGCCGATAAATCTCTACATTTTGCCTTCCTACTTTTTGAATTTGACTTCACTGTTGCAGAATATCACCCATTTCTCATTCATTGTTATCACTTAGTACACCTGCTTGATTACCTACCTTTTTATGACGTTCCAAAACTAATTTGGTTACTTTTTAGGACAAGTACTAGTTACCGGTTACCGGTTCCTCAGTCTCACTGTCATTGTCTGTCAGAGATTAAACAGCCTTCTAAAATTATGTATCTATTAATCACTCGACCCTCTGTCTCATTAAAAAAATTTTGGGTGGTGGCTCCGGGGGTTAGGGGGTTAAAACGGAAGTCCAGTTTTACGTAAACACTATTCCCCCTCAATAAATTTATGATGTGTTTCTGCGATTATCACATATCTGTCTCTTCAAACAGATAACGTTGGTGGCAAGTTTTCAAATGATAGCCCGGTATATTAGAGATTTTTATATTATTATAACCATTTGTCATAGTGTATCTATTGACGGCTTTCTAATTATGGTAATTATTTGAAGATTTTCAAGGTATTTTTGACGTCTCCAACGGCCCCCATCGATCAGAACAAATATGTCAAATATGTAGAAATTGATTATGAACAACCTTTCTGAAATTTTCCCTTGTAGAAATTTTGAGAGCGTGCAAGGAGCTAAAAAAACGATTTTCGTATCTCGAAACCTCCTCTGGATTCAGAAAGTTGAAAATTTCTATGTGGACCAAGTTGATGCTGAGGTTTTTCGAACTCCGCTAAAACTTCGATCTATTAATTTATTATATTTCTGCAAGTTTTCAAGCGTTGTGATAAAGTTCATGTTGAGAAATTATAATATATTTCGCTAAATACTATGTTTATCTGGATATTGAAATAAATTGACAAGTGCTAAGAATAATTAAGTGAAGAACAATTAAATGAAGGAATAAAATAAAATTCTAATTCATAATTAAAGTTATGAAAAATATTATTTTATAATCTATTATTATAAAACTATAAACTTATTTTGAATTTAACCAGTACACTAAACTTGAGTAATGATTGGTTTGTGATATTTTAAGTGGGGCATATGTTTGTTATTCAATCTTATGTCCGTTTTGGTATTACATCTTGTTGTACATTTTGCCTTCTGCTTTCCTTCGATACACTGCAAAGTATGTATTTTATGGGATAAATACAACTGAAAGCAAATACGTGAGAAGCAGGTCGAGATGCGATTTGAACGAAATAGTCCCCACGCGGGGCAGCGCGACTGAGGAAAATGGCTGAAAGTAACACAATCTGCAGATGATGTGAAGTTCGGCAATTTTTCAAAAACCATAAAAAAACAAAAAATATTTACGTAAAAATGGTGGGGTTGAGAAAATTCAACAAAATTTTGATAGTTTCGTTTTGCAACGAAAACAATCTCAGATAAAAATAACCACCTCATTTGGTGTGATACGAACCGCTGGAGCCTTATATAAAAATTAGAAATATCTACGTAAAAATGGAGGTGGTTGCAGAAATTTACTCAAATTTTGTCTGTCATATATATATATATATATATATATATATATATATATATATATATATATATATATATATATATATATATATATAATATATATATATATATATATATATATATATATATATATATATATATATATATATATATATATATATATATATATATATATATATATATATATATATATATATATATATATATATTTATTTATTCTAATTTTTTTTGTCTGTGAACTATTTCTAATCTCTTGATTAATTATTAGCAATAACAGGCTTGTTGAATCTTAAAAAACTCGATTTTATTGAAAGTTGACGTTTCGCCACGACATTCGTGGCTTTATCAAAACTTTTTTTCAAAAAAAGTTTTGATAAAGCCACGAATGTCGTGGCGAAACGTCACCTTTTCAATAAAACAATAAAATCGAGTTTTTTAAGATTCAACAAGCCTGTTATTGCTAATAATTATCAAGAGATTATATATATATATATATATATATATATATATATATATATATATATATATATATATATATATATATATATATATATAAATATAAATATTTATAAATAAACAACTTCTTTATTACCTATCTTTATCCAGTATATTAAATTATGAATTTATTGGCTGTTATAGGTGTGTATTGAAATTGAAATAAAAAACAAAATAGTTTGGACGTTTCGGAGGTCTTTCCTCCTTCTTCAGCATTAAAAGAGTATATATATATTGTCTGTAACAAAAATAAAACAAGTAGTACAAAATTTCTTCACAAATAACTATTTATAAATACCTATTAAAATGATAAAATGATTTTCATTCAAGAAAAACTGCAGTTTTTACGTCTTTTGACTTTTCTCGGTCGTGTGTCAATGTTAGTGTTGTCAGGACAGATTAAACGCACATAGATATACCAAAAACGCGACAACGGCACTTAACAAACATCAGACAGCAACGAAACACACTTTTAACTACGAAGAGGCTAAAATTTTGAGAATAGAACCCAAACAAAAACAAAGAGAATTCTGGTAAATGCTATATATACAATGGAACTTAGATAACACAGTAAATGACAGACAGGACGTAAAACAACTAAGTCACACATATCTACCAATACTAGCGAGACCAAATACATAGGAAGAAAAAGAACATATTCAGTGACACGACAGTAACAAAGACAACACTGACATTGACACACGACCGAGAAAAGTCAAAAGACGTAAAAACTGCAGTTTGAATGAAAATCATTTTATCATTTTAATAGGTATTTATAAACAGTTATTTGTGAAGAAATTTTGTACTACTTGTTTTATTTTTGTTACAGACAATATATATACTCTTTTAATGCTGAAGAAGGAGGAAAGACCTCGGAAACGTCCAAACTATTTTGTTTTTTATTTCAATTTCAATACACTCCTATAACAGCCTATAAATTCATAATTATCTATATAAATATATAAATATATATATATATATATATATATATATATATATTTATATATATATATATATATATATATATATATATATATATATATATATATATATATATATATATATATATATGTATATATATATATATATATATATATATATATATATATGAAAGACATGAAACATTTTTCGAAAATCGTGGTCTATAAGGTCTAAAACGGATAGGAACACGCCTACACTGCAGAAGTATGTATTGTATGCGACTGCGGAAATACCCAAAGGCCACTTCCTCAACCTTAAATTCGATTTATTTACCAAGTTTGAACTCACTAACTCAATCTGCAGAAGCTATGTACTTTAGAAATTTTTCAAAAATCACGAAAAATTAGAAAATATCTACGAAAAATGGCGGCGGTTGCAGAAACTTTTTCAAGAAAGTCTTGATAAAGCCACGAATGTCGTAACGAAACGTCAACATTTCAATAAAATCCAGTTTTTTGAGATTCAACAAGCCTGTTATTGCTAATAATTATCATACATACATGGACACAGTTTACAGCCTAACTTTCATTCGGTAATTATCTTAAGTGTAATGTGCAATAAGAATGGTAACCTCTAGCAGAGACTGTTTTTAGCCATACACTCTAAAAATAAATCGATAGAATCGTTTGGCTATTTTTGAAAGGTCCCTTTACGTATTCCATATACAAATATAGTAATCAGTTCACAGCTTCATATTACCAATAGTAAACTTGAAATTTTCTTTTCAGTAATGTGAGTCTAAACTTCACATAGGTATCCGTTTCCTCCACTTCCGTACTGCTTATATGATACTTTCTCGTTTTGGTATAATAATCATGAGATCATTTTCAATATAATTTCTTTTTCCTTTCAATGAAAATTAAGTTTCTGAAATTGAATACTACCCGAACTTCCCCATTGGTTTTTACCTTAATTCAATTTGATTCTGTAAATAGTTCTTTTTACTGGATTCTGAATGAATGTGTTTGTTAAAATACAATAAAGCCATATTATTATTATAATGTTTTTTACTCATAATGGTTGTTGAAAATATTAGATGTAATGGAAAATTATTACAAATCAAATCATACTTGACAAAGATTGAGAACACCAAGTAGGCCAAGTAAGATTAATTCACATTATTCATTAACCTATTATAATAGACTACAGGCCCATATCAAAAAATGGATGGGTCATATGAACCACCAGGTGACGTATATAGGACGATATAAGAGCATAAAATAATAAGGTTCAGCACTATACCGTCACTTGAAAGCTGTCCAACTGAGTGCTGTTGAGAATTCAAAAGTGCAGGTAGAAGGAGTACATTTTGGTCATATATTTTTGTACGGCATTTTTACCATGGATAGATCCATGAAAAATAATGGGAAAGCGCGCAGTGCCGTAAAAAAAATGGTGCGCCACAAAGTCGGTAAATTTTTTTGATTTTCTGACAATTTCCAGGGTAAATTTGGTCATTTCGTTCTGTACGGCAAGGTTTCATACTGTTTCAATACAGTTTCTAATCCATTATTCGGCAACGCCGTACAAAAATCATGCGACAAGGGGAAAAAATCGAGGGTTGCAACCCCCTCACTTTCCGTGGTCCAGGGGGTGATTTGAAACAACATAAAATTAATTTATTCTGAAAGTATTTTATGCATAGATAATATTTTTTTACATGCCGTACATTTTCGTTGGTCCAAATTTTTTGGAAAAATCCATAGAACGAAATGTAAGAAAAATTCATATAACGAAATGTAAGGTGAAATTCATGACGATATTTTTTTATACGGCATTGAGAGAGTTCATTTGTACTTAATGCAATAATTTATAAAAAGTTAATGCCGTACAAATCTGAAAGTTCATATTGATAAAAAAGTAATAAAAATATTAAATAAATATAATTTACATATATATCGTCATTTTCATCAGCCTAAAAGATATGGTCTGCATTAAAATGTACAGCATCATTTTTTCCTAATTTATTTATTTTAATACTATTTAAAACAAGGGAACAGCGTAGAAAATTGCTATATTTGATTAATCTATGAATATTTAAACTTTTGCAATAATTTAAAAAATTTCAGTTTTTGTACTTCTCTATAATTTTTTCTAGAACAGTTTCTTTTGAACGGCAATACTATATAACAATTAAATTTTACAATATCATGTTAAAAAAATGTTGCTCTACAGAGTCAAATGATTTTACAGCTTTATAAATCAAGTATACCATGAAATTAAGATAATTATTAATATACATTCAAATGAACAATAATTTTTTGACGGCATTATTTTTAGTAGTACTTTTGAATGCTAAATAATGTTTTGGAACCGAAGCCGTACTTTTTCAAATCACCCCCCGGACCACGGAAAGGGAGGGGGTTGCAACCCTCGATTTTTTCCCCTTGTCGCATGATTTTTGTACGGCGTTGCCGAATAATAGATTAGAAGGTGTATTGAAACAGTATGAAACTGATGCCGTACAGAATGAAATGACCAAATTGGAAATTGTCAGAAAATCAAAAAAATTTAACGACTTTGTGGCGCACCATTTTTTTACGGCACTGCGCGCTTTCTCATTATTTTTCATGGTATTTTCCATGGTAAAAATGCCGTACAAAAATATATGACCAAAATGTACTCCCTCTACCTGCACTTTTGAATTCTCACCAGCACTCAGTTGGACAGCTTGCAAGTGACGGCATAGTGCTGAATCTTATTATTTTATGCTCTTATATCGTCCTATATACGTCACCTGGTGGTTCATATGACCCATCCATTTTTTGATATGGGCCTGTAGTCCATAACTTAAATTATATAATATATAAAATAAAAGCATAATTTCGTTTAATGTATTGATGAAATACAAAGCAAAATTTCGTTTGTATTGTTCCTAGGATATTTCAAGTATTAATGAGAAATATTCAAATATCTCAAATTTGCAATCGCCAATGGCACATATCTTGCTCTATTCGAACTATATTGGAAATATCAGCGGGTCCGTTCTCGCCCACACAAATTCTTCTACTCCCGTGTTATCATTTCTTTGAGACCTCTCGCTAATGTAGGAATATACAACGTAGATAAGTGCACCTCTAAAAGCTTCTATCGCTTCACTGAAACGTTGCTATATATCAAACGATTACTCAAAAGTTCCTTTGTTATTCGATCTCGGGTTTCTTTCAAGTGGCGAAGGATCTGATCTTTATAATGTTGTACATAGGAGATACAATGATGGTACTCTTTGGAAGGAGTGGTCAATTAACAGAAATAACATTCACGAAGCGATAAAATTGAATAGTTGATGGAATCCGTCGTTACTACGTGATAATTTAACATGATTGACAAAACTAAATTTGAATTTACTACGTTTATTATCACAAAATATTTTGAAAAATATAACACTGCGATTGGAATTTCGGTCACTAGACCATCATCGGGCAGATTGAGTTAAGAACTGAGTACAGAATAATTATAGATTAGCGCTTACGGGTGGGAAAGGATTATTGCAGGTACCTAAATAGACAAGAGGAACATATTTCAATAAGGGCTAATCGAGTGAATTTCACAAATTGGTACAATACAATGTTCTTAGAAAAGTCATTATTGTTTAAATACACTAAATATAGGAGAATATATCAAGTCAATCTGGTCGTTCAGCAAGATCTTTTGCATTATTATTGAGTTTAAAAATTTCTAATGATTTTGAGTAAGTAAGTTTT
>JARQZK010004812.1:0-13357 GCA_030704885.1 Cynegetis impunctata
GATAGCTTTTAAATTTTTATAGTTTTTTAATTTATATAATACATTCAAAAAATATTGACAACATGCACATGCGCCGAGGGGTTTTATCATTCCTACGCAGTAGGGTGTCCGGTTTTTTTATATTTCAATAAATGACATTTCGCCCTAACAAAGGCTAATTTGATCTCTAATTGAAGAGAGAATGTCAATGTAATGAGGTGCAAAGGAAAATAAACAGGCATTTATATAATATTGCATACGTTGTTAGGTAATAATTATCAAATAATTATTTGAAAACGACATAAGTCGGAACGCGTGATTTTAATTTGTGATATTTAGAAGTAAAAATATTATATTAAAATTGACTGTATTTGTGGCCCTAACCTAGTAAAACTATACTCCTACTTTATAATAAAAGTGGTCAGTAAAATTTGAAATATAATATATATATATATTATATATATTATATATATATAAATTATTTTTTTAATAATAAAAATTATATATATAAATATATATATATATTATATATATATATACTTATTACTAGGTGGGCCAAAAGAAATCAACCTATTGGAAGATGCTCTCACTTTTGCAAATGGCGGCCAATGTCAAATCTGGTTTGACATTTGTAAACTAGACAGATGTAGAATAAAAGTGAACAAGCTATGCGAAATAATCGTGTCTATTTTTTTCCGTAACAATTCGTCTGTGGTGTTGGCGCAGCGCGAATTCCGTCGCCATTCCCCGGTCGTCCGGCACCGACTGCGCAAACACTGCGCGTTTGGCCACCAACCTTGAAGAGTATGGGACACACGACACGCTGCCAAGAGTTGCCGGCCCCGGAGCGCCCGTTCTGCCGAGAATATCGCCGCTGTGTGTCGAGGATGTTCGAGCTATCGCCAGACAACATCGACCAGACGACGTTCCTCCAAATTAGGCATCAGCCGTCGTCCCCTAAGGCGCGAATTTTAGTCAAAGACCTGCGCATGTTCCCGTACAAAGTCCAGTCCGTGCATTTTGCTGCTGCCTGTCGACCGCCAGAAAGCGTGTAACCTACGCCCAAGCCATCCTCAATCTCGAGGACGAAGTGGACGATTTTTTCGAACCAGAATCAATAATGAGCGATAGAGGCTCATTTCCACTTCAGCGGGTACGTGAACAAGTAAAACTATCGCTTTTGGGACACGGAAAATCCACAAGTGATGCACGAGGAGCTATTACACCCGCTCAAAGTAACTGCATGGTGCACATTCCCTATTCACGCTGGAGGAGTCATCGTGACATTTTTATTCGGTCAAACGACAAAAAGTGGATAGTGCGCGCTATAGGGCCATGTTAACCCAGTTTTTCCTGCCGTAATGAAACGATTTAGGACTGGAAGACATGTGGTTCCAACAGGACGAAGCAACGGCAACACACTGCGCGAGCCACAACCGATATTCTGAAGGCGGCGTTCCCGGGTCGCCTCATCTCTCCTTTCGGCGATTGCACTGGCCCGCAAGATCACCCGATTTAACCGTTCCAGACTTTTTTTTGTGGGTTTTTGAAGTCCCGTGTTTACACGTGAACAAGCCCGGAGACCCTGGAAGCCCTCAAGGATAACATTCGGCACGAGTGCGAGAATCTGTCGCCCGAAGTTCTCGCGAAGTGATGAAAAAATTGCCATAAAACGAGCCCGGGTATTAGCAATCAATTGTGACGGCCGCCCATTTGGCCGATATCATCTTCTCGACTTGACCAAAAATAAAATTCTAAAGGTTTCAAATAAACATAATCAAAAAAAACAGAATCGAAGTTTTTCATTTAGAAAAAAAAATGAGAGCCAAACAACATCGGATGACACCTTTTGGCCCACCTTTGTATTATATATATATATATAATATATATATATATATATATATAATATATATATATATATATATATATACATATAATATATATATAAATATATATATATATATATATATATATATATATATATATATATATATATATATATATATATATATATATATATATATATATATAATATATTTAATTGAATTGTTGTTGCCTGTGAACTATTTTTAACTTTTTGATAATTATTAGCAATAACAGGCTTGGTCAATCTCAAAAAACTCGATTTTATTAAAAAGTTGACGTTTCGCCACGACATTCGTGGCTTTTTCAAAATTTTGAAATATTGAAATTTCTTCGACATTTATTGATTTGAAAAAATTTGAATAGTTAAAAATGACTATGTTTCATCAAAAAAAATTTTTCGGCTGTGGCCATTCTCTGTTATTTATTACGTGCTATTCAGTCCAATATTAACATTCAAATCTGTTATTATTAGATGGTAAGGAAAACCACAGAAACCTTTACCCACATGATGTTCGAAATAGGGTCAAATTATTCTGATTTTGAAAAGTGTAAGAATAGCATACTAAAAACTAATACATACAAACAAAAAATTACTGCAATGCTTAGTGATTCATCTACTTATAAAAAAATTAAAGAAGATTTAACTAAGACTCTACAAAATGAAAGTAACAAATTGTTTAAAACATGAGAACAAAAAAATTTCATTTCTCCACAAACACCAAAAGAATTAATTCGACACAATAGCCTTTCACCTAAATTTTATGGTCTTCCTAAAATAAATAAAGAAAACATACCATTAAGACCCTTATATTCGATCACCTCTATATAATCTTTATAAATTTTTTTCTTCAATATTAAAAAATATAGTAAATCGAAATCCTCATTATATCAAATTCTCTCGATCTATTAGACCATCTTAAAACTTTAAAACTACCTAACAATTACAAATTTTTTTCATTAGATGTTGTTTCTCTTTATACCGATATTCCAAATTCTTTGGTTCCAATAATAATTAATGATAAATGGAATATTATCAAAAATTAAACAAATATTCCTTAAACCGATTTTTTAGTAGCAATTCAATTTGCACTTGGTACAAACTATTTTCAATATGAAAATAACTTCTACCAACAAATTGATGGTGTAGCAATGGGATGTCCTATTTCCATTGTTATAGCTCAATTGGTTTTAGAATATTTAGAAGAAAATGTATTAAATCCTTCGAATGAACGAATTATAACTTTCAGAAAGTATGTTGATGATTGCCTTATAATAACATCAGAAGATTTTATTGATGATATTCTTAAACAATTCAACGATTTTAATAGAAAATTGCAATTTACTCTAGAAAAAGAAACAAACAATACATAAAATGATTTTGATATTACTCTCACAAAAACAATGAAATAATCACAAAATGGCATAGAAAAAAAATTTTTTCACAAAGAACATTGAACTACAACAGTACACATCATTTGTCAAAAAAGAAGAGTTTAATTATCGGATATATAGACAAAGCACTTAAATTGACTTCACCTACACACAGACATGAAAGATTACAGGATGTCCATGAATTACTCATAAAAAACGATTACCCAATAAAACTTATACAGAAAATCACTTAAAATTGAATTCATAAACATAACAACACATTAGAAACGCCAAAAAAGAAAATATAAACAAAAAATATATGCCCCTCCCATATATTCCTCATTTAAGTAATAAACTATCACATATTTTAAATCCACACGATATTAAAGTAGCCCACACTGCACAAAATCCAATAAAACAAATATATTCTAGATTAAAAAGTAAAACACCCCATCTGCAAAAATCTGATGTTGTTTATAGTATACCCTGTAATAAATCATATATAGGACAAACTTTTCAGAATGTAGAAAAAAGATTAAAAGCACACAAATATACCAAAACTTAAACCACAGCACTAATTAAACATAAAAACAATGAGAATTATAGTTTCAACTTCAATAGCACAAAAATTTTAGAAATAGAGAAAGATCAAAAACGCAGAGAAATTTTAGGACTGTTAGATATTTTGAAATTTAAATAAAGTCGTAAATGACAGAACAGATATAAAACATTTGAGTTCAATATATGCAAATTTAATTCTTCAATTTTTCTAAGAAACAATATAAATCAAAACAAAATAATTCAACAAACAAACTCTAACCATAATAACTCATCTTAGACAAAATCTGGACATCTAGAATTTCCAATTTTTCTAAAAAGAAAGTATAGTTTAGAACATGTGATCTCCCTGTCTTTTTAAAGACAACAATCAAATATTTTAAACCTATTTTGTACATTACGTGGGTGAAGGTTTCTGTGGTTTCCTTCCCATCTAATATCAACAGACCTGACTGTTGATATTGGACTAAATAGCACGTAATTAATAACTGAAGACGGCCACAGCCGTAACAAAAAATTATTGAAAGAAGATAATCAGTACCCTATTCTTTGACTTTTCAAAATCAAAATAATTTGAACCTATTTCGAACATTACGTGGGTAAAGGTTTTTGTGGTTTCCCTTACCATCTAATAATAACAGATTTGAATATTAATATTGGACTGAATAGCACGTAATACATAACAGAGAACGGCCACAGCCGACAAAATTTTTTTTATGAAACTTTTTAATAAAATTGTTTTTTGAGATTCACCAAGCCTGTTATTGCTAATAATTATCAAAAAGTTATATATATATATATATATATATATATATATATAATATATATTATATATATATAAATATATATATATATATATATATATATATATATATATATATATATAATATATATATATATTATATATGTAATATATATTGTATATTTGACTTCCATTGAGTCAAATAAACTGAAATGGTACCGGTTTTCAAGTTTTGAAATTTGGGTAAATTTCTGCAACCGTTGCCATTTTTGAGTAGAAATTTCTAATTTCCATATAATTATCCTTCCTAGTACATGTTGACACCTCCAGCCGTTTGCATCACACCAAATGAGCTGAAAATTGATATTTGAACCAGTTCAAGGTGCAGAACGGAACAATCAAATTTTGGTTAAATTTTCTCAAACGCCACAATGTTTACGTAGATATTTTTTCCTGATTTTTAAAAAATTGCGGGGAATAATCAAGATATTAGGCTTGAGCTTTATTGTATCTTGAGATTTATTTGGTCCGAGGTCCGGTAGAAGACATAAATTGCCTCCGTGGCTTATTTGAAGATCTTGCTCCTAAACTGGTGTGATCGAGCTGTTAGCTGCAAATGTGCGATGGTCCTTTACAATGAAGGATTTCGATTGTTTTGTTTCTCCATCTCCAAATTTGTCCAACAATAACTTGACTACGCTGTTCTGATGAGGACCAAAAAGTCCGAAACACATGTAAACAGCTGCTTCTGTATGCGGGTTTATAACCTTAAAATTGCCTAATATCTGGATTATTCCCCGCTCAAGCCTTATTCTATATTAAAATTTACTTGGTCCGAGGTCCGGTAGAAGACATTAATTGCCTCCGTGGCTTATGTGAAGATCTTGCTCCTAAACTGGAGTGTTCGCAGTGTTAGCTGCAAATGTTCGATGGTCGTTTACAATGAAGGATTTCGATTGTTTTGTTTCTCCATCTCCAAGTTTGTCCAACCATAACTTGGCTACGCTGTTCTGGTGATGACCAGAAAATCCGAAACACGTGTAAACAGCTGCTTCCGTATGCGGGTTTATGACCTTAAAATTGCCTAATATATATTTATATATATATATACATATATATATATATATATATATATATATATATATATATATGTATATATATATATATATATATATATATATATATATATATATATATATATATATATATATATATATATATATAAGTATTACATAACAATTAACAGCTGCTCTTCTTTTTATCTAAATGGGAGACTACCATTAATTATAACTTGATATTTAATCAACTTCATCTCCTGTTGACTTGTATATATTTCTTTATTTATTACAAATTTCACTAGGTATATGTATTTTTTCTAGTCTTTTTCACATCGTCGAACACTTAATCAGCGTTATCGAGTCGTCTTTCTAATTCCTACATAATTACATTCGATCAGTAGCCAAGTATTGTCGACGAAGTCTTGTATTTCACGGAGTTAATTTAGATTTCATGGGGCGTCCTGAGGGTTGTTAGGGTTAATTAGAGACTGATTGATAAAAATGACTAAGGATATTGTTGGCGCCTTGCTTGTTTTCTCGCAAAGAACTTGAATGAGCGATTCTGTTCGATGTCAGCTATTAGCTCCTACAGATTGGCCGGAAGGAAAACTAATATAGTAAAACGTTAATTAATCTTTTCTGCTTTGTACAAATACAAATATAAGATGAAAGGAAGTAAATAAAATTGATTATTACAATAACAAAAATAATTTCTGTTTCCTAAGCGTCCAATCAATCACAAATTTCTCGCAATGAACAAATGAGGTGAATAATTTGGTCTCATTTTCACTCAAAATTATTCGATCAACAATAAATATTCACAGCGAAGGTGTCAAAACAAGCAGAAGATTATTGTTTTCGTAGAGGCGGATTTTGAAAAGATTAGAAATAACCGATATAACGATATAATACTAACGGTTACTTCATATTATAAATTTGTAGAATTAATGTACGATAACAACCGTATCGGAGAGCAAATAAACATAATATTAGTGAAGCTAGTCAGACTTTCTCAAAATTTTCTTTTCAGTGAACCTTTCCAACAAAGCCTTTTTCCAATCTCAATCGTTCAGGTATATTATATAGGCTAGCAAATAATCGAGTATAGATAAAACTATACCTAGCACCGAGAAAAAATTCCAATAAAACAAACACCACGAAAATAAAAGGGATATCATATTTCTCACTAACTATTGACAGCTTCTTTCTGTGAAAACTTTTTCGCTGAATTTTTCCACCCGTTTGGTCTTTTATTGGAATTATAAAAGGATAAAAACGAAAAACTATATTTTCGAGATGTTATCAGACCATTACCTCTTGTTATTCGGCTGCAAATCAAAAGTATTTCCATAATAAAGGAAATAACGCGACGTTGAATGATTACTGTTCGAAAGCTGGGACGTTAAGTTGCTACTTGAACGACATTTTCCTTCCAACAATATGCCATATAATTTTATTGATGGTATTATTCGGACATATTTAGTGCCTGAGATTCAACATAATAAGATATATCGTTTATTTCTTATGCCTTCTATGTTCTTCGGATATGCATTAGAAGAATCTATTATGCCATATATTTCAGATTCCCATATTCTTGCAATAAGATCTCCAATTTACCTTTTCAATATTATAATTCAATATACATAATAACGTATAATGATCAGTGCATTTACTAACTTAACTTTCATTTCATTTATTTTTCCGTTCATCCGTAAGTCTGTATATATATATATATATATTTTATTTTTATTTTATTTTTCACAAATAGGAATACAAACAGGACGAACCCAGATACACTAAATATGTCATGTTAAACAATTCAATTATACAGTAAAAATATTTTATATAGGTACAAAAAAAATATTGAACATATAATCAATTGGACTATTGGACAAAATGTTTCTTAAGTTTGTTTACAAAGGTATTCAAAGAGTCAGAAAAAATATCAATGTCTATTATGTTTGAAATGGAGTTATAACTTTTCAAGCATCTGTGTAAAGGGGAATTCAAATAGTAATTTGTGTTGGGTATGGATGTATGAAACAAATTATAATGGCATTTAACATTTTAAAAGAAAATTTGATGTCGGCAATAGCTCTTCTGTCAGCAAGACGAATCAAATTGAGCTTTCGACTTACGATATGATATTGTGGCATGTTTTTAAAATATCTTTTGTTAGTATAATCAATGAATTTGTTCTGGATAATCTCTATTTGTTTTATATATATTATATAGCGGGGGTTCCAAATAGTTGAGGCGTAGCCTAGCAGACTATTTACGTAAGACATGAAGAGAGTACGCAAGGCATTATAATCTCTAAAAGAATAAGTTGCTCTCAGAATAAAACCTAGCAATTTGTTCGCTCTCTTAGAAATGTATGAAATATGTTTACTAAAAGTCATTTTCGAATCGAAAATAATTCCCAAATCCTTCACTTCACTACAGGTGTGGAGATTATGATCCTGCATGGTATAATTATGGGTTATTAAATTTTACTAAAAGTCATCAGATGGCATTTGTCGAGGTTCAGGATAAGGGCGTTATGTCTGCAGTATTCTAAAAATCTATCAAGGTCGCCTTGAATGAGCGTACAATCGTTTAAGTGTGAAACTGTATGAAATATTTTAAGATCATCAGCATACATAAGAAAATACGAGAATTTGAAGCACTCAGAAATGTCATTTATGTAAATATTGAATAGTAGAGGACCTAGATGTGAACCCTGAGGTACACCCGACGTTATGTTAACTGATCTTGAAAGATAGTTACCAATACAAACGACCTGCATACGATTACTCACGTATGACTGAAACCAACTCAATAGGGAGCCTGTCACACCGACATCAGCCAGCTTCTGTACCAGTAATTTATGATCGATCTCATCGAAAGCTTTGCTAAAGTCGGTATAAACGGCATTCACTTGAATCCGGCTATTCAAACTTTTCAATATATATTCAGTATATTCGAATAAATTAGTTTCGACGGAGCGTTTTCTGACAAATCCATGTTGTTGTATATTCAAAATGTGCATAACATCATGATAAAGATATTCGAAGATAACACTTTCAAACAATTTCGCCAATATACATAATTTGGACAGTGGTCTATAACTCAGAGGTAACTGTTTCTGGCCAGATTTATGAATTGGAACAATGAATGCCCTTTTCCAGGAATTTGGAAAACTCCCTGCATCTAAAGATTTGTTAAACAGAAGAAAGAGTGGAAAGTACAAACTCTCTGCGCACATTTTAATGAAATTTGTTGGTAGTTCATCGGGACTAGGGCCCTTATTCGGAAGAGATTGTATTTTAGCTTTGATAACTTTTTCAGGTATGTGATAGTTACCTATATTTTGGGAGTTAAAGCGAGCTGATACCCTACTTCCAAGTGTTTTCAAAGGTTCATTAAATGCTGAAAAGAAATGATCAGCAAATACTTCACAAATAGCTTGACCATCTGTCACAATATCATCCTTAATGATTATAGATGTTATCCTAATGGAAGAGTTCTTTTTTGACTTTACATATTGCCAAAATTGCTTGGGATCGGATGATATATTTTTCTCACATAATTCTATGTAATTTTTGTAGTCAATTTCTATCAAATACTTGGAACGTCCACGTAAGATTTTGAAGGTGAGATAATCCATGTCGTTATGGTATTTTTTCCATCTTGAGTGATACTTATTATTTTCTCTAACCACCTTGATGGTGCCAACAGAAAACCAACTAGGGAATTTTTTACATATAATTGGATTTCGAGGAACAAATTTATCCACAGCCACATTGATTTTAGAGTATAGAAGGTCAGTGGTCTCATCAACAGTTTTTCCCAGGAACATACCATGCCAGTCAACAGCAAAGAAATTGTTGACTAAGTCATAATTTGCCTTATTGAAGTTATATGTATGAAATTTATTTTCCAGATTTCGAGGGGAATCTATATGTGTTAATTCCAGAAGGAATTCAAGGGTAGTATGAAACTTATCCTCATGAACCAGAGGCGATTGGCATAATTGCAACTTCCGCAAGTAATCACAGTTGTTGAAGACAAGGTCAAGTGTATTTCCAGATGAATTAATGAAATGATTATGTTGAGTAAAATTACCAAAAGCGAGTGTATCGATTAACAAATTACTATATATATATATATATATATATATATATATATATATATATATATATATATATATATATATATATATATATATATATATATATATATATATCAGTATAATTTCTAGGAGTACAAAGATTATTGACTTGATCAAAATGCCATTGTATAGAGGGAATATTGACCACAAATTACTATATTTTACATTCGGATTGCTAGTAATGATATTTGTCAATTTCGAGCAAAAGAGCTCAAAGCTATATAACTAGATGGGGGTATATATACACAGCACAAATGAAATTTCATAGATTTTTTGTCACCTGTGTCACCATATATATATATATTATATATATATATATATATATATATATATATATATATATATATATATATATATATATATATATATATACATATATATAATATATAAATATATATATATATATATATATATATATATATATATATATATATATATATATATATTATATATATATATATATATATATATATATATATATTTATATATATATATATATATATATATACATACATCGTCGGGAAATTCATTTGAAAAATTGATTTAATTAGCTAAAGAAGCTAGATTCATGATACTCGACGATATGGAATTCTCATTAATCCTTCAAGAGAGAATGTTTCTCCTTACGACGAAAACAAATGCTAGTTTCATTGAAGTTCAATTCACCTAAACCTTATGGTCTTTGAAATATCTCGTATTTTGTGAAAATGTTGTATGAGTTTTAACGCTTAAACTCTCAACTGGTGTTTTCTTGTTTTTAACCAAATTAACGATAGGGCCTACTAACTGGAACAAACTTTATGTCGCACTTGTGAAATATTGACTAACTTAGACTTGGTGTGTAAAAATGAAGGTAAAATGATTGCAATCTTTAAACGGCACTAACTTGTTTAACTTAACCCTCTCGCTCACCTTGTCCTCAATTGAGGACAACCTACTTTGGATTTTTTCCTATGAAGTGCCGCTTGCTCTTACTTCTCTGTCACATTGTTCTCAGTTGTGGACATCATATACTTCCAAATGAATATATGTGCTGCCATCTACAAGCTGATGGAAAAAAAATTCATTTATTTGAAATATAGGTTTCCGTAGGGTAGCTGTGACAGCAGTGTAGCGCTCTACTATTTATTTTTTTTTTGGTTATATTCGTTAGACCACGTGTTTGAAAACTGTTTGTTCACGTTCACAATAAGTGTAGACTTGTTCCAAAGTAATTGTGTTTGGTGATTTTTGTGCATATTGTAATCAGCGATTTTTGAAAGTGTGGTGTCCTAATTTGAGGACATTGTGAGCTAGCGGTAAACGCAACATCTAGGTAAATGTAACAGCACTTTTATTTTATTTCTGCAAAAGTTAAATTTTATACATTTTAGTACTTCGAAAATGGACCATTCATGAAATACCATACCCTGTAATGTTATTTTAATAAAACATATTAATATTTTAACCTCTGAACATATTTCTGAAAATTTTTTGTCTTCCATCAGCTCATGATGTCCTCAATTGGGGACATGTCATAGTGCCCATCAGCTCACGGAGCATTTTGAAAATCTGAATTTAACATCAAAAATTTTCAAAAAATCATAAGTTGCATCACAGTAAATTTAAGATTTTTCGCTCCAATAGTTTTAATTCGTGACCGAGAGGGTCAAATGGGACACTCCATTCTTTATGTCACCAACAAATGTAAAATTTAATTGTCTATCGAATACATTCCAATCGATATCTCTTCACGTTTTCAAATAAAATGCACAATTTCATCTTTCAAACTGATTTTAAATTATTTATTTACCAAGTCGCCCATGCAAATAGCGAATCAGAGAAGCTTTTCTAAATGTTATCCCGCGTATGTTATTAGATGTTGCTGAAGATTTTATAAAAAGGATGCATTTGTGTTTAGAGTCTGATGGTTGGCATTTTGAACACTTGATAAAAAATATTGCTTGTTTCATATCAATAATTTTTTTTCCTTTGTAATTTGACCTAATACATAAAATTTGAGATGTTGAAAGATAAACGCATATATAATGATATTGATGTTTATTTCAATCAATTCTGATTCCTCAAAACGCCATAGGCGACTTGATAAATGATACATTTCTTAAAATCAGTTTGCAAGATGAAAATGTGCATTTTATTTCAAAACGTGGAGAGATATCGATTAGAATGTATTCAGTTATTCGAAAGACATATTGATATTTTCCGTGTTTTTGGCACATCCTGTACATCATGAAAATATTTTTGAAATTTGGTCCTGCTAGTTCCCTATCTATCCTAAAGACAAAACTTTTATAAAATCAAATACTTTAGCCATAACTCTTCGTGTCGAATAAGGTCAATAACCCTGTATATAGATATACAGTATGGTGCAAATCAAAGGAATAAATTCGTTATTTCGTAAACCGTCGACTTTAAGGAAAAATCCTGAAACCCATCGATTTTTATTTTAAAACGGGCTATTCGTAAGGATACCTTTCTATTTTTGACGTCATCTATGCGAGCGTGATGACGTCATCTCTAAAATTTTTAAATGGAAAAGTGGGTTTTGTAATACATTATTTAAAAGGTCTTTTGAATACCTATTCAGCCATCAATATGTACAGTAATTGATTTTTGTATTTTTTTAAATAATTAATAAAATTTCAGTTTTTACCTTTTTTAAAAATCTAGTTACCTTATCAACATCAACATTGACACTTTGACATAATTAACTTTCTGTCAAGTGATTGATAGTATTATTGTATTAGACGAATTCAAAAAGTCAAAGAATTGAAAAACTCTAATAATGATTGGTTGTGGAGATAAAGCACGTACGCAGAACCAATTTCACAATCCACTATAAGCAAAATTGAGAAGAAATTCAGAGAAACGGGCCATGTCAAAGACCTCCCTAAAGGTAGTAGAAAACCAATATCAGAAAACAACTAGATATTCTGTTAGCCTTTCAAGATAATCCCCATACCAGTTCACGGCAAGTAGCATTAGATAATGACATGGACCATTCAACAGTTCTTAGAAAGCTAAAGAAGGAAAAGTTGCATCCCTACAAAGTAAGTTTAGTACAAGAGCTTATGGAAGATGATTTTGATAAACGAATTGAGTTTTGTGAAATTATGATGGAACAAAATAACAGAGATCCGATGTTTTTAAAGAAGGTTATTTTCTCGGATGAAGCTACATTTCTACTGAACAGTCATGTCAATCGTCAAACTTATCGGTACTGGGCTACGGAAAATCCACACTGGATGCAAGATTACCGTAGTCAATACCCTGAGAAAGTTAATGTTTGGGCGGGAATAATAATAATAATAATAATAATAATAATAATTTTATTTTGCTTTCAGACATATGTCTATACAAAAGGGTTGCAAAGCTTCATAAAGGAAAATTAACAATATTATTTTTTCTGAAATTAATAGATAACAAATAAACTTTCTTTTTCTATTCATTGATAACGAATGATCTGATCTTCAAAGCTCCGATTATAAAGTAGTATAATTGGTCCAGGTGTTTTTGAGATTTTATCGTTAGTATTTCTTCTATTTCTTCCCTTTGAATATGTGGTTTGATGTACACGTCTCTTAAGTGTTTGTAGAAAGGGCACTCGAATATAAAATGATGCAGAGTCTC
>JARQZK010004813.1:0-13285 GCA_030704885.1 Cynegetis impunctata
CTTGTTCTTTCCAAGTGAACGCTGATGTAACTCTAGAAGAGTGAACTTTCTAATCTCAATAGTTATCCGGTACAATTCAAATTGATGAAATATTAATTTTTTGCTATTTACGTCATTTTATAGAAGTATTTTTTACTAACGAATAACTAATTGCTTTTGAAGTTGGAAGTCAGATTTAAAAAAATAATATTCAACAATTTCTACACATTAGATTTCACGAATGCGATGACAATTTTTTGATATCATTTATTTATTTTTTTTGTATTTCTGCACTTCAGATATATAAATATATATATATATATATATATATATTAATATATATATAAATATATATATATAAATATATATATATATATATATATATATATATATATATATATTCATTTAAATGAGAAACTAAATGAATATATTTGTATTTCACGAAATTTATTATATTTTGACGCCTTATGGCCGAAGAAGCTCTGACAGTGGCATACCTTTTTTTATTCAAATGTTGATATTCACGTTACTCTTATAACAGGACGCATTGCGTACGGACTGCAAGTGCATTAACTGGAATGTGCGCCAGAGTATCAGAACTCCGATAACTTAGTGAAATATCTTACGTGAATTTTGAATATTTTTGTCTTGCATATCGTGGTGCCTATAGTAAATCAAATGGATCCAATGCATAGCGTACATCGCACAAAATGTGGGCTAATGATTGTACAAGTGTGGGGACTTTCTCATTTGTTTTCCTGAATGGTACCTCTGAAAAAATAAATTAAGTGTTCACCCATTCAAAAGAATGACTACTGATAATTATGTTTTCCAAAAAAAAAATTATAGCTTCGTCAACTAAACTGCAACTGTATTGAAGACTTATTGAAATAGTGTCATCCCTAGGAAATTAAAATTTATATTAGGTCCTCAGCTATTTCATAAAGGTTGTGATTAATATGAGGAACAGTGTCATGTTGATTCATTTAGTATGAATTTCAAAGGAAAAATAGGTTGGAATATGTCAGTGGAAAGTAACATACAAATAGAAACTATGTTTTGAATAAATTTCCACAGTGTTGTTATTCTTTCAACTTCCCGTAGAGCGTGTTACAACTAACCTCAAGCAAGGGTTTTGAAGTGACAGCTCATAACCTTTTTGTAAAATAGCTTGTTTGACAGATCGAAGGGAATAGAGATTATTCATGATTTACATTTGGTTATTTAATATTTATTTATGTACCAAGTGCGTTGTATAGATCCTAACGCCCGATGGGCGTTAGGGCCTAGTAACGCACGTGGTGCATACAAGGTTTTATTTTTCACGAAAAAATTATTTTATTATATTGAAAAATCGATTTTAAAATCGGTTCTTTGCTCCTATACCTTCCATTTTCCTTGTCATAGTAGGCATGTCATTTGTTGATATTCTGACGTTTGTGAATATTTTTTGTCATTATATTTAGTGAATGTCATTTCTGATTTCTTTGTGTAGTCTTATAGAAATAATGGAAATGAAAATGAATTTACCCAAGAATATCATAGAAAATGCTGCCAAAGCTGCGAATAATTCATTGCCAGAGAAATACAGAGTCGTATACGACAAGGATTATGAAGTATTTAATCAATGGAAGTAGCTTCATTTCTCCTCGTATAATGGGCGGGCGTTATGATCCATCATACCCGCTCATAACGCCCTAGGGCATAATGAGTGAATTTATAGCAACTGTATCTGAGGTAAATTCAACAAATAATATACAAGTGACAAATAAATAGTTATTCTAGAAACACACTAGTTATAAAAATAATTGAAGATTGTAAAATACAAGTATTTCTACTGTTACAGTCACTTCGGGCCTCTTTATTCGATTATTCATCATTTTTCAGTCTGTTGACAATGAATTAACATTTATAGGTATTCATATTATCAATAAGAAAAAATTTTCATTTGCATCAGAGAAATCTAACAAAAGTCTCTTAAATTATATGTTCGTTCGTATAATTTTCTCAAAATTCTTCGTAATTCAAAGTCTTATTCAATATAATATGTAATTTTTGAAATAATTCGATTAAGCCCGATACTTCTTCAGGTTGGTACAGTTCTGAATGACTGAGTAGTAATCAAGCACCTACCTAAGTTGGTTGATTAGGATAGTGAAAAATAAAATTGTCTTATGTCGAACATGACATCCTTGGTAAGATATGAATATTTTGAATATATTTGCGTTTTACTGTCTACTGAAAATGAAGTTGTTATTCGATAATTTAAACTAAAGATCTTTGTATAATTCTGAAAAAACTGTGTTTTAAAAAAACTGTGTGTTCTGAAAAAAATTTTCCAATTAAGGAAAAAAAGCGGAAGCACCTAGGCTCCATTCTTTAATTCATATACTCATTTTTGTTCCTTTTAACATACAAATTTTCAACCTCCTATGGGGCCTTAAGTAAACTTCAAAATCCTCAAAAAACCATGAAATCGCTACATTAAAATGACGGCGGTTGAGGTAAATAGTGGAAACTACCGAAAGGCACGTTCCGCACTTTAACTCAGTTCACGTAAGAAATGTAAACCCTCTACCTGAACATGAAGTAGCTGTGGAGTTGCGCAAAACCTCAAAAATCAAAAACAAATAAAAATCTCTGGATACAAGTGGCGACAGTTTGGGAAGAAAAAATATAGATACTACTCAAAAGCACCATAATATCAACTTAATCCACGTACAAATTTTGGACCTTCTCACTCAATTTTTGACGGAAAAGACAAGAAATCTCTACTTACATTAAAATGACGGCAGTTGGAGAAAAGAGTTTATACTATTAAGAGGCAAAACTTTTCTAACATCAACTCAATCCAATTACAAATTTTCAATCCTCTAACTCAATTTAGAGAGGATTTGAGTGTGCAAAAATCCTTCAAAAACGGTTTCATCTGCTTATGTATATCAAACAGTAGGTTGGTATAGAACGGAATTGATAACCACTCCAGTACCTCACTGGTGACTTTAGATACATTGAAATAGTCTATTATTTGCAGGAAAAATGCCACAGAAAATATTTGAATGAAGAAAACTAATATCTCAGTTTGAATCCTAGCAGCATTTTTTTTAAATAAAGTTAACTAAAGAAAGTGAAATTATTAAATGAAGAACTAACAAAACTAGTGAAATTAAAATTATGAGGAAGAGGAAGTTAAGGATTATTTTGTATGTAGGTTAGAAACTAAAAACTTCAAAACTTTTGTTGACGAATAAAATATTTCTTAAAAACCAATAAACACACCATTTTGGAATTGGCAAAATGTAGATTTTATCCACAACAACGGTATATACACATAAATAAATTATGTTTTTGAATTAATCAAAGAAACGTCTGAAAGTTTTGTAAATTTTTCAGGATCTTAGTTCCTATTCTGCGACTTACAATATAACTATACATAACTAGATGTCTGTCTGATCAAATAATAGTAATAATAAATTTCAAGGTAACTTGAAACTGGTCAAATCAGCATTTTTTAATTAGCTATTTCATGCTAAGTTACTTCATACCACTAGTGTCATGGTAAAAAGAGAAAATAAGAAAATAATTTCAATGTTAACTTTTATCAATATCAGAAAAATATGTATTAATATCCTAATAATATAATTATCTTCTTCATAGTTGTGAAAAACACCTGACAATGAAAAGATGAATTTCTCCAAAAGTATTGTAGTGGGTGACCCGCTTCAATGGTAAGCACGATTCCGCAATGACTGAACTGGCGCCTGAAAACGCCACCGGCGTTATTTTAGCGGTTTTCAGTTGTTTGCTCAGCTCTTTAACATCTAATTAATATTCGTGAATTTTTACTGTCTGCAGTGAACATTCGTGTTCCGCTGAGTGCTTAAATAAAGCAAGGTTTGTACGATAATATTTATGCGGTATTTACTCTCGATCTCTTTTAGACAAAATTCTCTCCTGACAGTCAGATGAGTTGAGAATGTTTTCATAAAACAGTTCAGGATATGCGGATGAAAATTTGATTAAAAGGCGCTATCGTGATTATATGTACTATTCGTTTAATGTAGAGAGTTAGGAAAGAGAATTCTCAATTTTCCTAACAATTTATAACTCTGAAAATAACACTGAAAATGCCTCATCAATTACAAACATATGGTGAGAATATAAATTGAGATAATAATATAGACCAAAGTGACATTTTTGCAATCTGAACTATTTTCCTGCCAAAACCGTATCTGTCTTTTCAATGTTCAAATCAAAAAAATTATTATTTGAGCTGCATATAATGTAAGAATCGGCCATAAAAAAACTGTAAGCCATCGAGAAATTATCATTCTTACAAGATGCTGGCTTGTTATGTTCAATTTCCACTTAACTGTGAATAATTTTGAATCCAACGACCAGAATGTATTAGTATAAGCGATATTGATGAACTATTTATTTTATGGAAATTCATTTCAAATAAACAAAAATAAAAATGCTTTTCGTCCATTTCCACACAATGTATTTAAAATATAGGTACAACCGGTTTCGACTATCACGTCATTGTGAAGTATGTAGAATTCTACATATTTGCATTAAAGGAATCAAAATGAATCTGTTGGAAACTTTGGAAATTAACAAGCTTAGGAAAAACCCAGAATTGCCAACTGAAAATAACCAATTAGTCCTCAACTCCTCTCCACTCCTAAATCTTTAAGGGTTAGAAATAAATAATTTTAACTGATATGTCTTAATTTACTTGACAATGACATGATAGTCGAAACCGGTTGTACCTATATTTTAAATACATTGTGTGGAAATAGACGAAAAGGATTTCTATTTCTGTTGATTAGTATAAGACTGAAAGCAACGTAATTAACAACTGAAAAGAACTAGGTACCATATATATATATATATATATATATATATATATATATATATATATATATATATATATATATATATATATATATATATAATATATATATATATAGTATATTAAATTATATATATATATATATATATATATATATATATATATATATATTATATATATAAATATATATATATATATATATATATATATATATATATATATATATATATATATATATATATATATATATATATGTATATAGTCACGAATTTCGTGACGAAACGTTAACTATTCAGTTTTCTAACTCAATCGGCTTGTTATTGCTGTAAGAAAAGACAAGTGAATATAATAATAAAATAAATTACGTTATTCGCAGCATAAATTACATATGATCTACTCAACTGTTTTTATTTTATAATCCAAGTTATAACATGATTTTCAAGCTATTTTAAAAAACCTTGGCGAAGTTATTTATTGGAGAAATCGGTTGATAATAATTGGTCATTTTTTATTTTTCTTCAGACATATGTACAGACATTTTTTATGTGAGTAAGAGGCATTTTCAATTAATGTTTAATAGTCTGTATGAGTTTCACACTGACTACATCAGGACCACGTGAATCAGCCAGTGCCGGATTATAGTTAAGTGAATGAAAATCCCCAAATTTAACGGTTCGCTATCATGAACAAAACTAAATTTGAATTTACTACGTTTATTATCACAAAATATTTTGAAAAATATAACACTGCGATTGCAATTTCGGTCACTAGACCATCATCGGGCAGATTGAGTTAAGAACTGAATACAGAATTACAGATTTGCGCTTACGGGTGGGAATGAATTATTGCAGGTGCCTGAATAGACAAGAGGAACAGGGGCGAATGGGACAGGCGGGATACCGGGAAATTTCCCGGTGGGCCGCGGGTTCTGGGGCCGCTTGAAGGCTTGTTGGTCAACTTAATTATATTGCATATAGGTAAACATATTTTTTTACAGAAAAAATGATTGGAGTAAACAAAAATAATAAAACGGCCTGCTGCTGTGGCGGCGCTTTTTATTGCCGCAGTTTGCAGTGCCCACAATGCCACTATGCGTATAATACGTGACGGGCTGCACATCCATCCCAAAATTCTCGAAATTAAATGAGATGTTAGAGCTACGGCACAAAATTTGAAAAGAGTAATAACTAAATATGAATTTTTATTATTAGCTCATATTTTTCTCAAAGCTTTTAATATTACCGGTCCTTTATCAAGATATATGCAAACCCAAGGTCTTGACTTGCTTAAATGTACATTAATGGCAGATTCGGCAACAAAACAGTTAGAAGCAATTCAAAGAGGATTCCTGGATGTCAAAAAAGATACAGATGAATTCATTAAATGGACAAACAATAAATTAGAAGATTTGAATATAGCAGTTGACATTGAATCCGACTTCCAAAAAAAAGAATACGTAAAGTAAAAAAAATAGACAGAGAAAAGTGTTTTGATGAAGTTTTAAATGATGAACTCCGAAAGTTTGAAACAGACACTTTTAATATAATAATGGACACAGTAATTGCGTCGATGAAAAGAAGATTTTCAAAAAATTTTGAATTGTGCAAAGACGTTGCTATTTTAGATTCAAAACAGTTTGGTGAATTCAAAATTCCTGAAAATAGTTTGAAGACATTATTTTAAAAAATTTCTCAATATATTAATACCACCAGCTGTTTCGAAAATTTAAAACAAGAATTGACAAGTTTTTTTACAAACAGGAATACAATAAAGTTCTCCCTTGCCGACACCTATGATTTTAAAAAGCAAGATTCTGAGTCCAAGGAAGATAACTTAGTATTGGATTGTAAAACTTGCAAAAACTGTGTATTGTGCTGCTAGATGACTACTTTAAAATATTACTTATATCAGGAAGCCTATCCAATTTTATCAGTCGCTTACAGGTATACAGGTAAGTTATATGCTATCTATACGGTCGGCGTACCTATTCACGAACATTTTCTTTCAGATTTATCTTGACACTACCAATTTCACAAGTGGCATGCGAACGATCTTTTTCTAGCCTGAAGTAGGTACATAAAAAATAGGCTTAGAAGTAACTTAAGGGGCGACAGGCTGGAGTCATTTATGCTGATGCATATAGAATCGGACATCTTGTCTGATATAGAAAATGAAGACATAATAAACTGTCTGGGAAAGTCATCTAATTTGATGAAGAAAAATTTATTTCATTAATTTTTTTAAGCTGTTTGCTTATTTTATTTTTTATATTTTTTGTTATAATACATATTTTGTAAGAAGCATACATTATTATACACTGTTAGCAGGTATAAACATATCTAACCTAATTACTCACTGATTAGTTATTGTTTTTTTTGCTTTATGGGGAAGGGGAGAAGGGGACATTGTGTTGGAGGCTGGTTTGGATGAAAGTTTTTTTTGGTCGTAGTGGGCCGGTGGCTGTGGGCCACTTTATCAAAAATTTCCCGGTAGAAATTTGGGTGCCCATCCGCCCCTGAAGAGGAACATATTTCAAGAATGGCTAATCGAAGTGGTTTTCCCAAATTGGTACAATACAATGTTCTTTAGAAAAATCGTCATTGTTTGAATACACTAAATAAAGGAGAAGATATCAAGTCAATCTGGTCGTTCAGCAAGACATCTTTTGAATTATGATTGAGTTTGAAAATTTCTAATGATTCTAAGTAATCATTAGAAATTTTTAAACTCAATCAACCAATTTGAAAAATCCACTCGATTAGCCCTTCTTGAAATATGTTCCTCTTGTCTATTTAGGTACCTGCAATAATTCTTTCCCACCCGTAAGCGCAAATCTATAATTATGTATTCAGTTCTTAACTCAATCTGCTTGATGATGGTCTAGTGACCGAAATTACAATCGCAGTGTTATTTTTTCAAAATATTTTGTGATAATAAACGTAGTAAATTCAAATTTAGTTTTATTCATCATGCTAAATTATCACGTAGTAACGACAGATTCCATCATAGGTTAACTATCATGTGATCTTCGTACTTTGGAATGATTTCTGGGTCATAGATTATTAAATTTATACCTATAGTATAGCGAAAAAAAAAATTCCTTTATCATATCAATGAGTTTTCTTTAAAATAATTATTATTTATTAATTTGTAAATCTTGAACTTTACTTTATCAATTCGGAATGTGTAATATATTGGTCTATTCTTCCAGAGCTCAGGCTTGCATGGAGCGCCCTCTAGTTACTATGCTTATACTACTAGAATATATTTATTAATAATGTGAATCCTCCATAACTAACACGGCACTCGGAATACTAAGAGTAAAACATTGTTATTAGGTATAATTACGAACGTTTTCTAGATATATTTTTAGCAAATTCTGCTATTATATCGCTAACGTCAAATTCCCTCATAATATCGAATTCCGTGCTGAGTATAGTTCGATCTTTCAAATTTGCATCAGTAGTTGATAATCTTTTCAAAACTACCTCTCTACAATTTTTGTGGGGGCCCCTCGAGTGGCGGGAGTCTTTAGGCTGCGCACTATTCGCAAGCCTATTTGTAAATTCTGGCCCTTGAAGCTGCTGTTCGTATGGTAGTTATATATACTTATATACTATATATATATATATATATATATATATATATATTATATATATATATATATATATATATATATATCACTCCAACCAAATTAATGAAAGCATAAATACAAAGAAAGGTTTTCATTGATTCAATGAATGAAATCATTCAAAATTGGTCACAATGAACATAAGTTCATTGTTTCAATGAAACACGACTAACATTAATGTATGAACAGTTTCATTAATAATATGGACGTGTATCATTAAATGGATTTGGGGTACCTTTTTCCTTATATTAATGAACTCGTAATTGCGACAATGTATGTGCAATCATAAAGTTGATGAAAATCTTTCTTTAATTTGATGCATACAATTCATTGAATTATGATCTTTATTCATTGTTGTTTTGATGAATATAGTTGTCTTTGAGTTGAATGAATACAATTCATTGAATGAATGAATCGTAATTCTTCAGTTGATGAATCAGATTCATGAAGAAAACATTTGTAACACAGGGTGATCCAACGAAATTTGATATGGAGTGTTTTGGGTAATAATAGGGTAGATCTAAAGAAATGTTCGGATTGGGTCGACATTTTGTTTTTGTCAGTCCCATTTTTCAAAACGTCGTACCCAAAGTATATAAGGTTTAAGCATCGTCGAAATGGCCGCTCAACAAAAACAAATATCGACCTGTCGGAGGCATTTTTTTTTCATATACACTATCATGCACCGAATATCTCCCATGGTTAAGTTTTCGGTGGCGGAACTAATTCTTTTGACCTAGAAAAAACATTATTTTTTCTGTTGTAAAATGAATCAGGGACAATATTTATCACTCAAAAAATATTGGGTAGGGCAACAGTTATTAAAAAACTTTCTTTTTGTAAGTGTTTTTAATATTTCTTGATTGAATTACAAAACATGAATTTTAGAAAATGGATTTATTCGACTGTTTATTTCATAAAAATAACTTTCAATAAATGTCCAGAACGCAAGGAAAGGCTCTGGAAAAAATTAAATTGAAAAATATAAAAATTATTTTAAAGAGCAAATATCAACTGATTTGAAAGCTTTTGAGCTCAGTTTTTTTTTCGGAACAGATATTTAATATTATCGAAAACTACAAAAAATCTGTAATTGTGGCCATGTCATCACGCAACTAACAACAAAAAAAAGGTGTATATGATGGAGAGTTCTTCCTCCTCAAGTATTCCCAGGGTGATCTTCTATAATCCTGGTAATTCTTCTCCAAAACATGGAAGATTCTGTTGTATCTTTGATGGTGAATTTCGTAACATTTTTTTTTCCGGTCAGTCTTAGTGACACTCTTAATTGTGGGTAAGTATACCGAGATACCACTGCGGCAGCCCATAAAAATAATAGCATTGCGGCTGCCTGTAATAAAAATATTAGATGGTGTAAGTATAATCGCAAAATAAAATACTGTAATATAGAGAAGCAATGTTTTTTTCAATCAACATTCTCACGTGAAAAGGATTATCGCGAAAAAGTCGCATGATTTTAGTAGTCCGAAAAAAAGAGGGTGCGAATTAGAATTGAATTTTGATGTTCTTCGGGGTTATTATCATTTGGAAGCACTTCCTCAGACAATAAAAATGAAAGTAGTGTATTACGAATAGACAAAAACTTACTTTCGTGTACTTCATGTTTTTCGGACATGATCGCAGTCCCTTGACTGATTTTTCTTTCACGTTACTGTCCAAGCGACGATAACACTGTCTTAAGACTTCTCTAATCTGCATCCCATTTGGACACGAGGGCCATTTTGCGGTGTCCTGGAGGACATCAAAATGGCATATCAATCTGGTGATAAAATCAAAAATGAATTAGTAAATGTTTTAAAATAATTATTAATCTAGATACCTAGTTTCCAACAATGATTATAATCAGATGAACTTAAAGAGATGTAGAGTTGAAAGTACTGACCCATAAAATATATTTTGGTGGTATCTAGGTATTTTAATTTTTGTAAAAAATATACACTCATTTACATAATTCCATCTGAGGAACTCAAGTCATGTGTTTTGTTTTTGAATTCGAAACATCTAATGTGGCCAAATTCACCTCTACATGAAAAGCACAACATTTTTATAATTATAATGTTAGATAGATACTCTACAAAAGAGTTTTTTTCAATTAAATGAATTTGCAAGAAGTAGGTAGCAGTTTTATATATTTATTGTGTAGGTAGATACTGTTCAAGATATTTTTGTTTTAAACTAAACAAATATGCAAAAAATACCATTAATCAAGTACACGAATCTGAAACTGTAGGACTAATACTGCTCATACATAAAATCAAACGCTTTGTTGACTGCGGCATAATAATGAATCATCATATACCTACTTACCTGTAAATACCGCACAAACACAATGCAATCACAGTTGTATCCTTAGAGCTAAATTCATAAAATAATCACAAAACACTAAGAAGTCTTTTACTTATCAATATAAACTATGCAATGAAATTGTCGCCAGTATTTTTGATTTGACTGAACCGCGAATTTGGGTAGAAAAGATGTTAAGCAAGCGTTTTCACGGGACCCAGCGACATTTCGCATATGACGCTGTTTCATGTGTATTAATGTATGTCAATCATTGTTTTACGTTTGATTCATTATATAATGTATTGTACATTGATTCAAATGAAGCCGCATTCATTATTTTCTATTAAAACGATGCATTGTAATAATGTAACAGTTCATGCAAGTAGTATGTGCTCGATTTTGGCGAAAAGCACTTTCAATGAATGTTTTCATAATATTAATGCATGATATGCATTATAATAACGAAGAGTATTCATGTTATTGATGAATCCTCGTTCATTACTTACATGAATGCTGAAATTTCTTTAAATAATTTCGTGCATTATATCAATGAAAAAATCATTGGGTCAATGAAAATGAGAATGATGAATGCTGTTCATTAATATTATGACCAATAGTTTTTTGAGTGTATATATATATATATATATATATATATATATACATATATACATATATATATATATATATATATATATATATATATATGTATATATATATATATATACAAAAGAGGAAATTTATCGCGGGGAAATAGTAAAATATGAAACAAAGCAGAATTATCGGTCTAGCCCGCATATGTCGAAGCAGCCGTTGACACGTGTTTCGGACTCTTTGGTCCTCATCAGAACGGCGTAGCCAAGTATGCGATGGAAAACCTGGAATTGAAACAGCAACAACAAGCAGAATCTCCTGCTTCGGAAGACAATCACACATTTGTGGTACATTGTTCGGACTCTCCGGTTTGGGAGTTCTGATGAGGACCAAAGAGTCCGAAACACGTGTCAACGGCTGCTTCGACATATGCGGGCTAGACCGATAATTCTGCTTGTTTCATATATATATATATATATATATATATATATATAATATATATATATATATATATATTATATATATATATATATATATATATATATATATATATATATATATATATATATGTATATATGTATATATATATATATATATATTATATATATATATATATATATATATATACATATATATATATGTATGTATATATATATATATATATCTATAGTATATATATATATATATATATATATATATATATATATATATATATATATATATATATATCTATATATATATATATATAATATATATATATATATATATATATATATATATATATGTATATATACTAACTATTTTTATTTTTTTGATAATTATTAGCAATAACAAGCTTGGTGAATCTCAAAAAAACTTGATTTTTTTAAAAAGTTGACGTTTCGCCACGACATTCGTGGCTTTTTCAATACTTTTGAAATATTGAAATTTCTTCGACATTTATTGATTTGAAAAAATTTGAATAGTTAAGAAAGACTACTATGTTTCATCAAAAAATTTTCGGCTGTGGCCGTTCTTTTTTATTTATTACGCGCTATTCAGTCCAATATTAACATTATTGAATGTTAATATTGGTATTTTTTAATTATTCAAATTTTTTCAAATCAATTAATGGCAAAGAAATTTCATTATTTCAAAAGTTTTGAAAAAGCCACGAATGTCGTGGCGAAACGACAACTTTTCAATAAAATCAATTCAAGATTCACCAAGCCTGTTATTGCTAATAATCATCAAAAAGTTAAAAATAGTTCACAGGCAACAACAAACAAACAATTCAAATAAATATATATTATTATATGACTTCAGTGAAGAACCTGTATATTCTTTATATTTTTTCTCTCGATATCGAAGTTATAGAAGATTTCACTGGCATAGTTGTGAAACAAAAAAACCTTTGAACAAGATTCAGCGCTAAGGTGACAATATATATTTGTCCTTCCAATGAACACAATAAATGTCAATTGTTATCTCACAAACACGATATTCGACTAAATAAAGTCATTATTTCGGGGCATAATGACAGCATATACCTTGAGATTTCGCTATTGGGCGTGAACAAAATGGATGCGTCCTGTATCTTCAACACTTATATTTGCCTTTTGCATGATAATTAATTACCTCGATAAAATCTTTATCGAGAGGTCGAAATCGATCGACTGTGCTATCGATGATTCTACTTTGATGTAGATCCAGTTTCTTGCCTTCAGCACTGCAGAAAGTTATCGGGCCTATTTTGCAGAGTTACATTGCAAGCGAAATTAATTGGCGTTGATTTATGAAACTATGTCAGGCTATGGTTTTAAATACGAGATTCTACGTATTAAGGGTGAATGCTCAAGAGCGCGAATGATATAAATATAAATCGTCATATCTTGTGACATGCTGCTTTACTGACGATATGGGTTGTTTAAATCATTTATTGAATT
>JARQZK010004814.1:0-13248 GCA_030704885.1 Cynegetis impunctata
ATTCTATATAGTGGCCAACTGTTGTCTATATAAGATATACTCTATAGTTGCTATAGTTCAAGTATGGAAAGAGGTGGGAAATACATAGTTTTTTTACACACTGTGTTTCAGTATAAAATGTTACCCCATGAGAAAAATAAATAAATTTTGAAGTTCACCGCACATGTGGAATTTAAAATAAAATAAAATTTGTTTTTCAAGAATAAAATTTCTCGTTTTTCTTTTTTGTAAAGAAAATTTATCAAGGAAGACATATATGAGATTTTCAGAATTATATTTCAATAATCTATCAATAGCTCCTGGAAGTGTACTTTTTACTGAAACACCAAGTAGATCTATCTACGTTGAAAACAAAATGATTATTCAACGGGCCTAATAAGAGATTCAGGTGAATTGAAATAATTGGAGTAAAGACTAAGGATATTGATTCATTAATTAATATTTAATATAAACAGATTAATTTGGACGAACTGTCGTTCAGTTTTCGTTAACTGAAATCATTAAAACTCCGAATTACAATGGTAAATATATTCGAAACGAGGGTAAATATATTCGCTACATTTTGGTGGTACTGGGATATTCACTGATACTGATTTTTGATGATGCAATTTTTGATGACTATTTTTTCGCTTTGTCAATAAAATGTATAATTTTAAGACAATAAAGCATATTTGATTTGATCTGATTGATTTGATACTCATAATAATTTTCCCATACAAATAATGTTACTAAAAAATGAAGGCGACGAATACCCATTTTTCGAGTGTTCTGCTTCTCATTATCACCTTCAAGGTTTTCTTCTGGATTACCTTTTAAAATCCTGAAACAAATAGGATAGGAGCAGTTTAAGTGATAAATATAAATTAAATTACTTTGTTCATTTTCATAATAAAAAAATGACAGTTAATCTGGTTGACTTGATAATTTAAAACGTATTACAAAAACATCCACAATTCATCAACATCATAAGTTGTTGGTGAACACACAAATGCAATCCTCTTTAGGCCCCTACACACGGACGTTGATGTCTCAACACATCAACGTGCATCAAAGAACGTGGAACCAATAACGTTAATGTGGATGTAAAAATACCCACGTTTTTGAACGCACACTCCGGATGAACGCCGCGTTGATGTTTTCTGAATCGCTTGAATTTTTGGATGCGCATTCCAACGAACACCTATACTGTGAACGTGTGGATGGGATTTAAAGTTATTTTTGATATTTTATCATATTGAAATGCAATAAAATGTTCCATTGTAGTCTACAATATTCTCCGTCAAAAATAATTCACAGCGTCTATATTCACCAATTGGTTTACATATTTCAACTTATGACATCGTTTGTAAAAAATATAATAACTAGTAATAGATTATTGCACCCAATAAATTTAAAATGTGTAAAACTATAGTACATTCATTTTTTTGATTCATTTTAATGAATTCAGAATAAAACAGATGTCTTTCCTACCATGAAACAACTTGAATCAAATTGAATATTGTATTTAAAACTGTTTCACTTCAGGTACAAGAAAAATGTTATAAAGATTGCTGAGCTGATGACTGATGTTGAAATGACCGGTCTTGAGAAAGTTGTTTGGTGGACAGAATATGTTATTAGGAACAAAGGTGCTAAACTTTTCAAGAATCCGGCGCTGCTCTTGCCATTTTATCAGTATTATATGTTAGATGTTATGCTTTTTGTAATTTTTGTTACATTGGTCTCTGTATTCATAACAAAAAAAATGTTTTCATTATTCATATATTCTATATGTCATAAAAAGAATGGATAAAAACAAAAATAATAATATGAATCAATAGTAATAATAATATTATTAGAAAAACCCATGTTTTATTTTAACAATTAATATAATTGAATCTATTGTGCAGCGTTTCACCACACGGGGGCTTCTTCTTCTTTAAGTGCCGCCTTCGTTGCGAAGGTTGGCAATCATCAAGACTATACGTATTCTTGATACAGCTGATCGGAATAGCTGATTTGGGGTGCAATTGAACCAGTCTCGCAAATTTTGCAACTAAGAATAGCGTCTTCTTCCCACACTTCTCCGTCCCTGTATTTTTTCTTGCATTATGAGTTGCAGTAAGTGTTATTTTTCTCCCCTCATTACATGCCGCAAGTTTTGCAGCTTCCGTTTCTTCACTGTAGGGGAGACCGGGTACAAAAGTAACATTTTGTACTTTCGCCTTGGTTTCTCGTTAGGTGTTATTATTTCGGTGAAATTGATATAGCCATACATAAATTTCGTTTATGTTCTATACATTAGCATCTTAAATTACCTTATTATTGTGTTTTTTGCATTCACGTTCGAATACGTACGAGAGTGATATCGTTCTGCATGTGCTCCGACTAATACTTGAATTTATAGCTATTATACCGTGTTAAAAATTTTGACTTTTGTTTCCAAGTGTTCATTGTATTCAATTCTAACTATCTACAGTGACTTTTCGTGAGAGTGACTATAATTTTCGGCGTAATTTGTTGCATTTGCATCATTAATTTGTGTGAAATCGGGAAATTCGTACCGTGACTCGGTCTGCTGACCACCTGTACGCTTTTTTCTTGATCGCAGGTATGGATTGTGATAATTGCACTTCCACCGACATGTCCTCATGTGACGTCGCCATATGCGATAAGTGCTCTAATAGAATGTGCAAGCCTTGTTCCAATGCGAGCAGCGGTTCTTCAGAAGAGAAATATGCTTTTCTGGTGTCCCAAATGCATTGCTTCTGCGGATTCTATTTTGAATAGAAGGTCACTTGAACAAATTTTCGATATGAAAATTAATGAACTAACATCGTTTTTTGCTGTGGAGTTCAGCAAGTTGTCAACACAAGTTGACAACCTGAAGGTGTCTAATGTTGATCTTGTACGCCTGTTGTCTCCAGCTACGTTAACCAATCAACATATGATTGAAGAGGTAACAAATTTAGACAGTGAAGCCGCTGTAGCTACTGACAGTTTGAAGGACCGCATACCGGCGAAAGGAGGTGCTATCTCGGTGTCTAACCCGAAGGAGGAGAATACTTCTAAATCTTCTTCGGGAGTTGATACATCTGATGGGAGCCGTCAGTTCACTTTTTCTCAGGTTTCCAAAGGAGTTAATCAGGCCTTAAAATCGGTTGCTGGTGGAAGAAATCAACACAGAGATGGTACGTCTGCTAGAGCAGCCCATTCTGTAAAGGATAGGATCAGTTCAGAGACCCATAAAAACACTGGTGCTATTAAGAGAAAATCCTATGTGTCACCGATAATTGGAAGGGGTAAATCCACCGCTCTATGTAGTGTTCCCAAACCCGCGTATGTACATGTTTCTCGCCTTGCTCCATTAACTAAGGAGGAGGATCTTAGAGAGTTTCTTAGGGAGGTTTTGCCAATTTTGGAGTGTACCAAACTCAACTCACGCCAACCCACTATATTTTCTTCCTTTAAACTAGCTGTGGCTAAGTGGCATTTAGACAGTTCTTTAAACCTACAGAGCATTTGTTACTGTTGACCCGCTGTTACTTTTGTACCCGGTCTCCCCTAATAATAATCTCCTTATCCTTTCTCACTCTTCTCATAACTTCCACGTTCGTCACTCTATCGGTCCATTTTATCTTTAGTATTCTGCGATATATCCATAGCTCGAATGCCTCCAACCTTTTCATTTTCAACCTCTTAAGAGTCCATGACTCCGTTCCATAGTACCGATAACACATAGCATCTTACCAACCTGATCTTTAGATCTAGGCTTAGATCGCTGCTACAAAACACCCTTTTCATTTTCATAAATGTTGCTCTCGCCTGTCCTATTCTAGTTATGATTTCTTCAGTGCACTCATCGTTCTTATTTACAATGGTTTCTAGATATTTATACCTCTCAACTTTTTCTATAGCCTGGTTATTTACTATGATTTGGGCGTTGTTTCGTATTGATTTGGAAAATATCATGAAGCTAGTCTTTTTAACTGCGCTTTGCGGACGATATAATACTGCTATCACACTACCTGAAAGATACTAAGCACATGCTACATGAACTACAGGAAGTATGCTCTGACATAGGTTTGAGAATCAACTTTTCAAAAACGAAATACATGACAAACCTGGTTCCTAGCGAAAGTTTGGCTGCTGGTGGGCAAGAGGTAGAACTTGTGAATAGCTACATATACCTGGGTCATGAAATAAGAATAACAAGAGACAACCAAACCTGTGAATTGAAGAGAAGAATAACACTTTCCTGGGCTGCCTACGGAAGACTAAAACATGTATTTCGAGTAAAAATACCAATATCACTAAAACGGAAAGTTTTAAATCAGTGCGTTTTGCCGGTGTTGACCTACGGTGCGGAAACCTTAACCCTGACCACCGCTTCTGCCAAGAAACTGAGAACAACACAACGAAAAATGGAGAGATCTATGCTTGGGGTGTCGTTGCGGGATCATGTCCGAAACGAAGATCTGCGAAGGAGAACTGGTGTTACTGATGTTATATCACAGATCGCTAGTATTAAGTGAAACTGGGCGGGTCATGTTGCATGATTGATGGTAGATGGACAAGGAGATTGCTCGAATGGCGACCGAGAGACGATAAGAGAAGTAGAGGAAGACCGCCCACACGATGGACCGACGACATCAAAAGAATGGCAGGCAATTGGATGCAGAGCGCTCAAGATAGGAGTCAGTGGAAAATATTGGGGGAGGCCTATATCCAGCAGTGGATGGAAAGGGCTGAGTGATGATGAGTTTTTTAACATTTAGCGACAGTCCGAATTCCTCACTCGTGTTATTTACTTTGTCTAACAGTATCTGCAAATCCTCCAGGCTAGTAGCTATCAGAATAGTATCATCCGTATACCTCATATTGTTAATATGCTGACCATTAACTATGACACCCTTCAATTCGTCGTCCAGTGCTCATTTCATTATTTCTTGAGTATATTTTAAACAACATCGAGGACAACACGCATCCATGTCTGACACCTCTACGTATTTTTATTTCATCCGTGTTTTTCCCTTCTATCTTCACAACTGCCTTTTCATTGAAGTAAAGTTTCCTGATGACTTTGATGTCACGAGTGTCTAGATTTTTTCTTTCAAGAAGCTGAGTTTCGCCGATATCTTGTTCTAACATTTTGTACAGTCTATTAAGTATCAGCTTCAGGAATAAATCTTAAGTCTGCCGCAGTGAATCACTACTTGAAAATGTACAAAATCGAATGCTGGGTTAGTGTTAATACTACCCTTCTCCTATCATCCGTACATTATTCGGTCTCATTCATCCTTAATTCTGGTATCCTCTGATCTATCTGAAGTAGTTTGTTTCCATAACTCAAGCAGTCCGTTTCCCTCATACATACTTGATATAGGAACACGTACCCATGTTTTTTCCTATATATAGAATAACGCCAAACTATATTAAGCAAGAACTGTCAATTAACACTTGCCAGAAAATGGCAATCAAAAATGAACTGTCCAGTATGATCTCTATACGCAAATTCCTTAGAGCATGGTTGGGGCATTATAGGAACCATTGTTGAAAGTCATCCAGTAGCACAAATTCCAATGAACGAGCTTTCTGTAGATCTTCAAAATGAATGGAAAAATATTTCGCAGAATGCTATTCTTGACCACATAATTGTTATCCTCTTCGTATTCAAACTATTATCAGTACGAGACAGAAAAATTGAAGTCTCTTTTGATTATTTAGTTTTGATTGCAATACCTCTGAAAATTATTGTTATCATGAATTTTCTTTAGTGTATAAGTTTGTGTAGTATCATATTATTCTCTGAATCATTCAGGAGGATATTATTTTTCCCGAAGAAAACAAAAGTGTGAATTGAATGCCAAAATGATGAAGAAATATTTATGGATAAATAAAAATTGGCTCATTTGTTGAAATCTGTTGTGTTTATTAAAATCAAATAGAGAAAATATTCTTTTAATACACAAATACTTAACTGAAAATGATGCAGCTCGTATAATGTGTTCGGCAACAAGAAAAAATCACTGTGAAATTTAAAATATTAAGATCAGCTTAGAAAACTTGAGAACAAACATAATAGTTTTTGTCCACGACTGTACTATAAATCATTCATTATACGTGTGCTTCCTGAAGTACAATTATGCCTATTATTCACTAGTGTGTATAATGGTTTATTATACACTGCATGACGTCACACTCAAAACGTATGTCCAAACTTGAGACCATCATTCACATTGTTAAAATAGTATTGTTATTAGATTTTTAGGTTTTATGTAACTAAGATAACTTTTAGGCAAATTATTAAACTAATATTTAATATAATGCCCAACTTATTGAATATTTACTCTAATAAATTATCTATTTCATTTTTATCAGAGTGAAAGAAAGGAATGGAATCGATGTCAAGTGAAATAGTTGACGTTTACGTGAGTATGCAGTTTTCAGTGAACACAGAAAATGTTATGTCAACGCTTTTGATAACTATTTTTATTGTTGAAAATGCAGATTATTACTTATTCTTTCGAGGAAGTCGTGGACAAAGTATAGTATTCTACTCGCACAAAATTACAATTTTTCACTCGGGTGAATTGCGACACGAGCTGCAAGCGAGTGAAAAATAGCAATCATTTTGTGCTCGTTGAATAATATACTATTATTTTTCGCTTGTATATCATATGTTTATTTCACCTTGGATACGGTTGCTATAAACATGCTCATTATGCCCTAGGCCATAACGCCCGCTAATTGTACGAGGAAAAATGAAGCAACTTTCATTGAATAAATACTTCATAATCCTTGTCGTATACGACCCTGGGTTTCTCCGTCAATGAATTATTCGCAGCTTTGGCTGCATTTTCTATGATATTCTTCAATAAATTAATTTTCATTTCCATTATTTCTATAAGATTACAAAAAGAAAGCAGCAATGACATTCACTAAATATAATGATGACAAAAGTATTCAACAAACGTCAAAATATCAACAAATGACATACCTACTATGAGAAAAAAAATGAAAAGAAAATGCTAGGAGCAATGAACCGATTTTAAAATCGCTTTTTCATAATAATAAAATAATTTTTTCGTGAAAAATAAAATCTTGTATGCACCACGTGCGTTACCAGATCCTTACGTACATCGGGCGTAAGGATCTATATAACGCACTTGGTACATAAATAACTATTATATTGCCAAAACAAATTTCCATTATCATCATTATCTATCAATAATAATTTAATATCATGAACATAATTGTCTGTATGAATATTTTATTTTTCACTTTTATATTATATGTTTATTTCACCTTGAATACGGTTGCTATAAACACACTCATTATGCCCTAGGACATAATGAGCAGGCGTTATGGATCATAACACACGCTAATTGTACGAGGAGAAATGAATCAACTTTAATTGATTAAATAATTCATAATTCTTGTCGTATACGACTATGGATATCTCCGGCAATGAATTATTCGCAGCTTTGGTTGCATTTTCTATGATATTCTTGGGTAAATTCATTTTTATTTCCATTATTTCTATATGACTGCACACTTCTCCTAAGCCTGCCATACAAGTGCAATGTCCACTGGAAATACTACCGTCAGTTAGGATAATAACCCATGAATTCAGAGGTTTTTCTTTAAGACGTTGTGAATGTTTCACCTGAAATATAAGGTTTACTTTTAGTTATAACAATTAGACTCTGATTAGTATGAGAATAAACCTAATAAATATCATTAAATACATCCTACCTTGCCAATAACTACAAAAGCTGTTTCGTTCACTCTTTTCCCATAAATTTCTTGGACTAGTACTTCTTCATACAATTTGAAACCTTGCAAGCTTTTATATGCTTTCATTTGCTGTCCAGTATAAAAACTTTGGGTGAGGATAAAATAATTAACCATATCGATGATGGATATTACTGGAATTGATGACAATGATATCAAATCTTGAGAGCTGGACTCCAAGAGATAGGGGTCTATATCATCAATAATTTTGATTTTCTGATCGTAGCGGCTCTTAATATCGGCAGGAAGTGATTGATAATAAGTACTTCTTTCCATTTTCAATATAAATTTATGATTCAAAGTTTTTTAATACTTTTCCATTTTCAATATAAATTTATGATTCAAAGTTTTTTAATACTTTTACTTTCAATAAACGTAAACAAACAACTCAGAACACTGATAGTCGTAAATGGTTATATTTACAACTGTTTGTCCTCCATCCAACATGGCGGACCTGTCAAAATCACGTGTTTGAAAATGGTCAATTTAGCGCCTTCCAGGTTTTCCATTTTTCGCCTCCTCCTGGTGCAATCGCTCCTCCTGGTGCAATCCGTTGACTAGTTTAAAAGATCTAAACGAACAGACACGGGAAGCGACTTCATTTTATACTATGTAAAGATTATATGTTTCATGAATGATTTCTTGATACGTTTATAATTAGATACTAGTGAGAGGCTCCCCCGCCTATTAAATAGATCCGTGAAAACTATAGATCGATGAAAATATAGTTTCCCGAACCACGATGAGTGCAAAGCCTGTCCCTGCCTCTGTCGAACGGTACGCGACGCGTCAAGTGCTGAGCCCGTCCCTGCCTCTGTCGAACGGGCGCGCCATCTGCTCACGGTCAATCGTAGTTTGTGCGGAATCGGTAGAATACTACTATACTTCGAAACTTCTCGATAGAATTCGACCCGTCCAACTGTCGGCTCGAAAGGCGGTCACGTGAATTGAAGTCCATGTGAAGCGAAAATAGTTCTTAAGGGTCGGGAATGCAGCCGTTTTCGTGAATTTCGGAGAAACGTCAAACTTTAAACGTTCGATATCGGCGTCTCGGATCGAGGCGAGACGTAGCCTAAGCACTACGGAAAGGACGTGGGCGATCGACAAAGAAAGTAGCAATGACCTTCACTAAATATGATGACAAAAATATTCACAAATGTCAAAATATCAACAAATGACATGCCTACTATGAGAAGGAAAATTGAAAGTATAGGAGGAATGAACCGATTTTAAAATCGATTTTTCATTATAATAAAATAATTGTCTCGTGAAAAATGAAATATTGATGACAAAGTTGTCCACAACTCTTCTCAAGTCTTACTTATCCCAGCTAACGTCTGTTCGCAATGATAAGTATTTCATTGTTTGAATACGACTCTATACAAAATCGGAAGCAATTTGGATATAGATAAGATAAAGCTCGAGAATTTATCCAGCGAGATGATAGTAAACACTAACTCAAATTGTTATTCAGTCAAATCGATAATAGTATAAAATTGTAATCGAAGACAGTGAAAATGTGTAGCTTGAATGAAAAGATAATCATTTCACTGATTTTTGTTTGGCTCACATATAATGAACCTATCAGTGGTGCCAGGATTTTAGCGTCAGTAAGCACGCCATCTTTCAGCCATCAAGTTGCCTTTCGACAAATATGGAAAGAACTGGCCAAGAGAGGTCACGAACTAGTTTTAATTACCACCGACCCTATGAAAGAAAATATAGATAACTTGAGACAAATCGATGCTAGTTGTTCATATACAGATATGAATTCAGAGCATTTAAATGCTATGATAGCAAACGATACATTTTCTAATCCAATGCAATTGGTGGAACATTTCATTAGTGCTTTAATTAAAGTGAATTATCAACAATTTCATCTGTCTGAAGTGCAACAGCTAATACACAATAACAGTGAACATTTCGATCTTATAATGACTGAAATAATATTTCCTGCTCATCTTGGTTTTCTGGAGAGGTTTAAAGCTCCGGTTATAGGGTTAGTCTCTTTAGATGCACCCTACTCGCTCTATCACCTGATGGGATCTCAAGCGCATCCCATTTTGCATCCAGAATCGATTATAGTACCAACATCGTATCCTCTTACGTTTTGGCAGAGAATTGTGAGTAAACCAAGGAGTTATTTTCTCGGGTTTGTTCATGTTTTTAAAAAACAAACGCGTTCATTTTCATTCAAATTTTTATAAGCTCCTTAATTTGTTAAATAATATTCTGACTATTGGGCAGACGATATTTTGATGAAATACTGATTTACTAAGTATCAAAAAGCATGATAATATTTGTGGTATTTACTATTTGAACTTGTGAAATATATATGAATTTTTTAGATGAAAAATATGATGAAAGAGACGTTGTCTGATAAAAGTGACATAGGTTTTTGGCGATTGGCGTTTCTGTTTGGCTTAAGTGAGATACCTGTCGGTTTCCTATGGAAGGCGCTGAGATTTGTTCACATGTCATCAGTGCTCTTCTTAGAAACTACGAGGTGGTTATGTGATGTCGATGTACTGGCTCACTCGATTGATGCACGGAACACTACCGATAAGCTCGTTGAAAAAGAAACTTTCTCCCTTGATAGATGAATGGGAATTCCACGTCGTCGAGTTTCATGAAACTAGTTCTATTGCAGCGTTGATTTAATTAATCATCAATTTTTCAAATGAATTGCCTAACGTATTATTATCTTTATATATATCTATATATATATATATATATATATATTATATATAAATATAAATATAAATATATATATATATATATATATATATATATATATATATATATATATATTATATATATTATATATATATATATATATATATATATATATATATATATATAATATATATATATATATATATAATATATATATATATATATATATATATATATATACAATATATATATATATATATATATATATATATATATATATATACAGTGCTTTCATGATGAAAGGAACAAATTCATTGAAAAATTTGGTTTCTATTACATGTTAAATAATTCGGACAGGTTGATTAGTATTTATTTTTGGGCATTTTACGCTATATAAATTTTTTATACATGGTGTCTCATTCAAGATCTATGGCTTTGTCATTAGTTTTTTTAAAGGTAATACCCTGTATATTATTTCACTTTACAATTCTACGATAAATTCTTATCACTTTTTGTGAACATACCATATGCCTCAACTCGATGGATTGCCAGAAACGGAGATAGTGGGTAATGAGAGGTACGATATGAAAACACACAAATGTAATTACTAATTTAATTTTTACATATGTTCAATCTGTTGTCCGTTTACTTCGAGACATTTTTGAAGTCGATTCAATGTTTCCAGTTGCACATTTTCAATTACTTCTGGACTGATAAGTCTTATTTCCTGCCTGATTCTCTCTTTTAGATCATCAATATTATTTGGTCTATTCAAATAAACTTTAGACTTCAAATAACCCCATAAGAAAAAATCCAATGGGGTTATGTCCGGTGATCTTGGCGGCCACTCAATCGGACCTCTCCGTCCTATCCATCTGTTGGGAAAAGTTGCATCAAGAAATTGTCGAACAGCGATTGAATAGTGAGGAGGTGCCCCATCTTGTTGAAACCATATCTCGTTATTAGGTATGTCAGGATCTTGTGGGTTAGGAAACAAAACAGCTAAAGCCGGAATGAGTTCGAACTGGAGAAAGTTCAAGTAGTCCTCTTCGTTTAGTGTCGCTGCCCATGTATTAATTTTTTGAGGCCGCTGTGTGTGGCATTCTTGCATCCAATGAGGAAAAATTATGTTTGTAATGAAATTTAGATGTTGATTATGAATTTCAAGAATCTGCTCACAAAACTGTACTCTGCGGTCAAAATCGTCTTCTAGTAATTCATGTACCAGCTTAATTTTATAGGGATGATACTTATTTACCTTAAGTATTTTATGCACGGACCCTACTGATAAATTGAAATTATTGGAAATTGTAGTAATGGATGTATGAGGGTTATCTTGGGTTTCTAGTAGAACGTTCAGCACTGTTTCTTCAGATACTCTCGGTGGTCTTCCTTTAGGTAAATCTCTAACGTGGCCGTATCTCCTGAATTTTGATTCAATTTTGCTGACTGTCGATCTAGTAATTGGCGGACGATCAGGATGATTTTCATTGAATAGATTGCAGACTTCTTCTTGTGAACGCACCCTATCTCCAAAAACAATCATCATAAGTACTTCAATACGTTCTATCTCAAGTAAATGCATTTTCTTAAACAATGAAGTAGTGTAGTGCCTGGAGCGTTAAAAACGTGAAAACTGCGGACTATACAGCACCAGTGAATGAATTCAGATGGTACATGTGAAATTTCATTCTTCAGATTTAATGACAATGTTTGCCAAAATTTTTTTTTGTACTTTTAATCCACATTTTAAATCTCCAGGTGCTCCACTATCTCCGTTATAATCTGGGAATCCAAGTTGAGGCATATGGTATGTTCACAAAAAGTGATAAGAATTTATCGTAGAATTGTAAAGTGAAATAATATACAGGGTATTACCTTTAAAAAAACTAATGACAAAGCCATAGCTCTTGAATGAGACACCCTGTATACAAAATTTTCATTGCGAAAATTGCCCAAATAAAAATACTAATCGACCTGTCCGAGGATTTTAACATGAAATAGAAACCTAATTTTTTAATGAATTTGTTCCTTTCATCATGAAAGCACTGTATATATAGCCAAGATATTGACGCGCAGAATGCAGAAAGTGTTGCATAGGTCACTTCGAGTCATCAGGTCAGAGCTTGCAGCTCATCTATTTTGTTAAGGGAAGCTGTAAGGGCAGGATGAAGAACGACTCCAAGGAATATGTGAGAGGATTTTTAGTGAGTAACCAGCAACATCCGGAGTCTCACACATCCCTGAGAATGCGTGCGGGATACTCTCAGGGAAGCCTATAAAAGACATTTCCTCTCACACAAACGAAAAAAAATTTTTTTTATCGCAGCGAGCTGCATTAGAAGAGCAGGTTTACATAACATATTCAGTTTAAAAAATTCATTAAATTATGATTTTTTTTCCAAATCCAAAAAACAAAAATTTTGCCCTCTATCGTGCAAACAATATGTATTTCCTCCTCGGGGGGTCACCCCGCAAACCATTTATATCGAAATTAATACCAAATATATCGTACTAAACTACCTACATACAAAGTTTCAACACTATGGTTACTAAATTGCGCCTTCTATCGTGTAAAAATGATTCATTTCCTCTCCTATGGGATCAACCCTCCAAGCAATTCCTACCAAATCCAATCCCATCCAATATGTCATAAACTTTCAATCCTATTGCTCCAAAATTACGCCCTTTATCATATAAACATTATTTATTTCTTCCCTCACGGGGTCAACCGTCCAACCAATTCAAACTTTCAACCCTGTAACTTCAAAATTGCGAGCTTTATCGTGTAAACAA
>JARQZK010004815.1:5000-13188 GCA_030704885.1 Cynegetis impunctata
ATTGAGTTCCAAAGTTTCGGAGAGCGGATCAAACTTCAGTATAGGCCAGCGGCAGCTTATTTGTCTCGCAAGAGCAATTTTGCGTCAAAACAAGATATTGGTGTTGGATGAAGCTACAGCAAACGTAGATCCTCAGACAGATGGTCTTATACAAGCGACAATAAGGAAAAAATTTGCCGAGTGTACTGTGCTTACGATAGCACATAGGTTACACACTGTTATGGATTCGGACAAGGTTTTGGTTATGGATGCTGGTATAGTAAAGGAATTTGATCACCCATTCGTTTTACTCCTAGATAAGGTAGGATAAGATAAAATGTAATATTTTTTTGTCAGACGCTTAGCTACCAACCATTTTGAATTTGTAAAGTGAAAAGTGCATCGCGATTCATCCATCCTTTCACAGAAGAAAATGTTAAAAGATTACCTCTATCGGATTGAGGATGGGCGAGAAAAAACAAATCACGATAGGTAGTAACCGACGTAATTTTAATGACGATTTCTTTTCACAAAATTGTATAACACGTCCAGTGTTCGCATCTTACTTTATGTATGACTGGTTGAAAGCTTGTTTGAAAACCAGCGGAACATCAGTAATAGGTAACCATGAAACAGAAGAAGCACAAACCACGTATAATTACTCAAATTTTAGCCTAAAGTAGGTCTCAAATGTTCAAAATGAGAAATCATTCTCGATGATTTTATTCAATCTAATTTCGGTAGAAAAAACTGCGTTAGACAACTTCATATTCTTTTCACCATATTTTCTCTAGTTATTAGTTTCTCAACAGAATCTAAACAAGTTAGATCCTGTGAATTCTCCGGCCAGGGAAATATACTTATTTTTCCAATGAGCCGACATACCTAATGTTCGGTTTCAATGCGTCGGACCATCAAGCTGGAACCACATGTTCATTCCTATTTCCAAGAAGACGTCTTTTAGGGGTGGTGGAAAAATACGTTCAAAAGTTCCAGAAACATTTCTCCATCATAATGTGAACCTAAATTTTTTTCTGCGACGATTCCACCCACACCATTCTTTGAAACTCCAACGATTTTGATGTTCTATTTGATGCATCCAATGTGTGTTTTGCTGATAATGTATATTATTGCGCTACTGAAAGTTTCTTTATCCATCCATAATATTAGTTATAAAAAATTTGGATTTTCCCGAATATTATTTATCAGTCAGTGAAAATAGTTCACTCCACATAAAGATATCGTCAAATACTAATGCCTGATATAAGACAATGTGGTAGGGCTGCATACATCTTGAAGAATCTCGATGAGCGTCATACGAATTCTCAAAGGTGCTTGAATGGGCGGCACTTAGCCAGTCTTTCGTAATCGCTTTGCCAATCTTTGATTCAAACAACGTCTTCTTTGTGGAAATTGCATAACATATTATCGCGACGCATTTGCAGCATTTTCGAAACATTAAAAATAAATGCTTATATCATATGTTTACGCTTTTTTAATTGGCATTTTTCCAGAAAAACAAATTTATTAAGAAGTAAATCTTTACAATTTGGCAGTTACCAAGGCTATGCGATTTGTTTTTCTCGTCAAGATAACTTGATTCGACAGAGATAATAGAATTTTTAACATTTTCTTCTGTAATAATGTAGTTAACAAAGAATTTAAATAATTTTATGATGGCTAAGGGTATGTCAATGAAAAGTACCGTTCTATTTAACTCTTTTCCAAAAATCACAAAAATGTGTAATACCTAGCTGCTGTTAACGCCAGCTAGTTTGTTTATTTTGAATTGAATGGTACATTAAAATATTTCTTTCAGAATACCATGAAATAGTGTTTTCAACGAGACGAAAAATATTTAAATCAGTGGTTCAGTAGATATTTGTATTGAAAAATGCTTATTATGACATATACGGAAAAATGTAGAATTATAATTTTTTGCGATATTACCCATCTATCACATGATGTATTCAAAGTTATACCCCATCGTCTAATTTTCTGGAATAGCCTGAATTTTATGTTTGTTCATAGCAGTTATGCCTCCTAGCTGTAGAATTACCTACTAACTTGGAAATAATTTCCAGCCATTTGTGTTGATTAAAATGTTCACTTTGAGGAAGTATATATATATATATATATATATATATATATATATATATATATATATATATATATATATATATATATATATATATATATATATATTGTGAGAAATTCTGTGTTCAAAATTTGAATATTTCACAAAAATAGTAGAGTTAAAATGTTTACTTTGAGGGAGTATATATATATATATATATATATATATATATATATATATATATATATATACTTCCTCAAAGTGAACATTTTAACCCTACTCTTCTTGTGAAATATTCGAATTGATGATGTGAGCAATTCTGTGCTCAAAATTCGAATATTTCACAAGAATAGTAGGGTTAAAATGTTCACTTTGAGGAAGTATATATATATATATATATATATATATATATATATATATATATATATATATATATATATATATATATATATATATATATATATATACTTCCTCAAAGTGAACATTTTAACCCTACTCTTCTTGTGAAATATTCGAATTTTGAGCACTGAATTGCTTAAAATTATTTTGTGATACTTTATAAGTAAGACACTACATAAAGGAAATTTCAAAACAGTATTTATTTAAGTGTAAGGATTTGGCAGCAAAAATAAGTCGTTTTCAAAGCTTAGTCAAATACTTTATCTTTCCAAAAAAGTGTGCATATTTACACACAGCAGAACACTTTTTATATTCCATCGCATTTTCGAGCAGGCTGAATCCTATTTATGAATATGTTTGTCTCTTCTTGGTGTCGTTTTTTCGTTCATCGAATTCTCAAATCACAACGGTGGTAAAGAAGCTTCACTTCAATGATATTTTCACGTACCCAGTCAATTATTTAGGTCGATGCCTAGTATGTTGGTAGTAAACTGACTAGACTAAAGGATAGTTCAATTGAGTTTAGGCGGTTGGAGTTTGCTCATTGTTTGAATCTTCGATGTTATATCATCATTATTATTATTACATTCTAATGAGAGCTATAGGTTCAAAAACCTATGAATCCATTTACATAAAAAAACATCAAATATAGAAGAAAATAAAAAAAATTGAATCTTAATCACTTTAGTCCGCAGAGCATAAACTCGTCCAACTTGTTCTTGAAAATATTTATAGAGTTTGACTCCACTTCTTCGGACGGCACAATGTTCCATACTAGAAACAACCTGTTGAAAAGAACATTATGACGTACATTTGTTTAAAAAGGCACCTTCTTCTATTTGTATGAGTTCCACGCACTCTGTTTTCATGGTGCAATGAAAACAGGTATTTCAAATTTCCATAATTGTACTTACAATGATGCGGTAAGTGAGAATCAAGTCCCCCGCATTTTGAGTTGTTCGAAAGTTGTTAGGCTGGCACTCGACAGTCTTTCGCTGTAAGTCGGCCGTATACGCCCACACGAAATTCTGGTAGCACTGCGCTGAACGTGTTCAACAACGTTCTTGTCGTGCACCAACTCTGGATACCATACAGATCCGCAATACTCCAAAACCGGACGCACGTAACACATATACAGAGCAAACGTCCTCTTCAAAATGTATATCTTTCTGTTGCACTTTTTAACAACGTTTGTGATATGCTCTGACCAACTCAAACTCTCAGTAACCGTGACACCAAGGTCTTTGTGTGATTTGACGTCTTCTATCGATTATCGGTGACGAGGGTTATTGGAGTCCATGTGGAGAACCACACACTTTTTTATGATGAGCGGTAACTCTCAGGTAGCAGACCACCTGAAGGTTAAGTTAAGGTAATCTTGGATGTTTTAACCGTCGAAAATTGCGTCGCCAAATATTTGTGTACCATCATTATACAAATCATGTTGTGATTTGATGGACTGGGAAAAGTCAGCAGTATACAGAATAAACAACAGGGGTCCGAGAACTGACCCTTGTGGAACACCACTCAATACTGGTCTATAAGAAGATGAGTGATTGCCAACACGAACACAGAAGCTTCTGCTTAAAATTGTAAATCCAATGAAGTAGGTGTCTCTTAATACCAAAGTGGTTTATGAAGAAGGCGTCGCTTACATACTCGGTCAAACTCTTTGGTCAAATCAAGGTAAACCATGTCTAGAGAGCGTTTTTATCCAAAGACAGATGTCCATTTTCTTATACATCAACACAAAATTAGTTGTGGTTGATTTTCCTTCGTTGTGGGACTGGAATAATGTTATCAGCGAGGCAGAATTTCGAAATACTTTCGCACTTTATAGACTCCATGAGTTAACAACTGATGGATATTATTGAAATTGGGCGGTAGTTACATGGGTCTAGCTTATTACCTTTTTTGGAAATCGGTGTAACGATGGCAATTCTCTAAGTAACCGATAAAATGTGTGAATTGAACGATGCAGACATAACTCTGCAGAGGGGGTTGGCCAAACCATCGGAGCATTTTATCAACGTGCAGGTGAAATTGAGTCAGGACCCAAAAATGTTGAAGTTTTAATTTTCTTAAATGGAATCTGATATTGTTTGGTGTGAAATTAATTCTCTGAAGCGAGTTATATGATCTTAAGGATGGAATTTTCTGGAAACTCTGCAGTTTCAGCAGCATCTTGGAAGATACTGCCATCTCATCAATAGCGGTACAGATACTTGGTAGGATAGGGAAGACCTAATAAATTTATAAAGTTTCTTGTTATTTTTGCTAGTCACAATAGATGATTCGTATGTTTCTCTAGCTTTCGTTAAAGCTATCTTCACTTCCTTTGCATATCTCTTGTGATCCTGTAGGATCCGATCACATTGGTACGTTTATACTTGCGCCATAACTTCTTTTTTTTCATCATAATTATCAATTCACCATTAATCCAGGGTTTCAAAATATTATTATATATGTCTTTTTTTGTGGTGTTATTGCTTTTGTACTCTATCAAAGCTTCAACGAATAGTTTCCACAATTCATTGGGGTCTTCCGAATTTCCGAACAACCCATCCCAATTTGTTTCAAGTAGTTGGTTGTTTAAATTGTTATAATCGATTATTTCTATCGTCGTGCTTGGTGTATTGGTATGTTGGTGTATGTAACAAAATTATTATAAATGTCAAATTTAGTCCCAAATTCCAAACTATAATAAGAATTTGCAAATGAAATACACCAATAAAATAAAAGAACAATGTCAACGGAACCAGATTGACTCTAATCGAACTCAAATAATCCGTTACTCAACCCGGTTAGCTTAATGGGATCAGGTTTGAAAAGTGCCAGTACCGAATAAGTTTCACGTTTTTGTAAAATTGAATATACCTACAACGCCTTAATAAGTTTTACTGAAAAAACTTCGCGCAGGCGGAGATGGACGAGTTTAGATACTTGGGTCTCGCAGTAGTCCAAGAGCTGGTGACGAATTTTGGAAAGGTCCTTTTGGCGAATCCAGTTACGCAAGTCTGGGATAACGTTCGCCGTTATTTTTTTAATGAGCGGCATATAACATTTGCAAGATAAAACCAAAATATATATTATTTTGGCTACTTTTAATTCAGTTTTCACATAATTCTAAAAAATATATCCCAGACGTTCTTGTGGGTTATCAAGTATTACCAGACATCTCCACAAATATTTTATTAAAATTCACAAAAAATAAACTTTTGGCAATCTGAAATTTTTATCACGTATTTATTGAGTAATTTCAATAATACCTGCAAATCGCCAGACAAATTTAGCGGTTTTGAACAATTCCCAGACGTGAAAAATTCACAAATGAGTACGATAAAAGGGTCTCAGCTTATCGTTCGTGGCAATAAAATGAAGTGGCAATAAAATGAAGTGAACTAGGACATTTATTTGAAACTAATCAAATAAACCTCCTAGCGGAGCTGGTTATACGAGTTCACGAAACATCGAAATGCCTCCATATACCTTGGATGGTGTATGTTAGAAACATTAAGTTGTTTATCACAATCAATGGAAATGATAGACAGTCTGTTTCGCCCTTATTTGGGGCTCATCAGTATCATCCATCCATCTCGTTGCCGAAATGTTTTCTTCTACCTGTAAGATGTGGTTCATTTGTTTCCGACTGGTGGCGCTGTGTCATAAATATATGCCATATAGTCACTGGAAGAAAAATATAACGCCGTTAGAAATATTTGGTTGGTTATCACTTTCGATGGATGGATGATACTGATGAGCCCCAAATAAGGGCGAAACAGACTGTCTATCATTTCCATTGATTGTGATAAACAACTTAATGTTTCTAACATACACCATCCAAGGTATATGGAGGCATTTCGATGTTTCGTGAACTCGTATAACCAGCTCCGCTAGGAGGTTTGTTTGTTTAGTTTCAAATAAATGTCCTAGTTCACTTCATTTTATTGCCACGAACGTGTATCGATAACACGAAGAATTCTGTTTTCTATTCATTTGCTACCTGTAAAAGGGATAAAATTGGAGCGCTTGTTACTTGCGGCGTGTGAATGTTGAATTACATCGAATTGATGTATCAACTTTACTCTTTCTTAGCGAATATAGTAACCACCTTCGGGTGTCAGGACGTACGAGTTCTCGTTGCCGAAATGTTTTCTTCTATCTGTAAGATGTGGTGCATTTGTTTCCGACTGGTGGCGCTGTGTCATATTTATATGCCATATAGTCACTGGAAGGAAAATATAACGCCGTTAGAAATATTTGGTTGGTTATCACTTTCGATGGATGGATTGAGCCCCAAATAAGGGCGAAACAGACTGTCTATCATTTCCATTGATTGTGATAAACAACTTAAAGTTTCTAACATACACCATCCAAGGTATATGGAGGCATTTCGATGTTTCGTGAACTCGTATAACCAGCTTCGCTAGGAGGTTTCTTTGATTAGTTTCAAATAAATGTCCTAGTTCACTTCATTATATATATATATATATATATATATATATATATATATATATATATATATATATACATGTATATATATATATATATATATATATATATATATATATATATATATATATATATATATATATATATAGCTAGGCCGGTTCTAGCTCATTTCAACTTTTCCAAAATGACAGTTCTGCGGATGCGCGACCATGGGGCGTGGCTATAGCCAGGAAGTCGGCCATTTTGCGGATGGCGGAAATTTTCCAAGATGGCGGACTACGGTATCTCGTAATTCAGAACATGGCGGAACACGGTATCTCGTAATTCAGAACCTGGACAAGAGATTGCGTTCCAAGATGTCGAAACACGGTTTTCTCGTGATTCAGAACCTGACCAACAGAGGGCGTTTCAAGATGGCGGTTCATGGTATTATCGTCATCAAGAACCTGACCACTAGATGGCGTTCTTACAGATCACTGTATTATAGTCATTCAGAACCTGGCCAATAGAGGGCGTTCCAAGATGGCAGATCATTATATTCTCATCATTCATAATCTCGCCAACAGAAGGCGTTGCAATCGCATTCAAAATTTGAATGTTTGACGTATGGCAGGTCTATGCTTTTAGTTATCTATAATTTCAAGATGACATTTGACAGTAACGAATGACAGATCAGATGTTTGACGTATGACAGATCTATGCTCTAATATATCTATGATTCAAGATGTCATTTGACAGTTACGAATGACAGATGGGATGTATGATGAATGACAGATCTATGCTATGAGATATTGTTACAATATTAAATAAAAGAAAACAGATCTGGTGCACTTTATGTGTTTATTAACTTCAACACTTATAACGCTTTTAATAATAATGAATTTGTAGAACAATAATTAATCTCTTCAGTCTTCTGTATATATCCGGTGTTTCTCTAAGTTAGCTTCACCATGAACCACGAAACCATAAAACTGGATGACAACTCGTTCCTCTTCTTCTGCAATAAAACAAAGTGTCGTGTTCCCTTCGGTTACCCAGAACACAGAACATACACTCGTTTCCAACGCTCCCTTCCATTTGAACCGCCTTTAAACTCCAAGGTTGATCAAATGCAAATGATTGTATCAGACGTTTGTTCGAAAATTTTATTTTTATTGCATATTAAGAACTTTGATTAATACAAACTTCGATAAAAAAAAATCTTAATGCAAACTTCGTTAAAAAAAGTTAATACAAACTTCGATAAAAAAACTTAATGCAAACTTCGTTAAAAAAACTTAA
>JARQZK010004816.1:0-13152 GCA_030704885.1 Cynegetis impunctata
ATATATATATATATATATATATATACATATATTAATATATATATATATATATATATATATATATAAGTATAATATTATAATATATTATATATATATATATATATATATATATATATATATATATATATATACATATATATGTATTATATATGTATATATATATATATATATCTATACTATATATATATATATATATATTATATATATAATCTCTTGGAAATTATTAGCAATAACAGGCTTGTTGAATCTTAAAAAACTCGATTTTTTTTTTTTTAAATTCAACAAGCCTGTTATTGCTAATAATTTTCAAGAGATTTACAAATGGTTCACAGGCAACAACAATTCGAATAAATATATATATATATATATATATATATATATATATATATATATATATATATATATACATATATATATATATATATATATATATATATATATATATATATATATATATATATATATATATATATATATATATATATATATATATAGAGATATATGAAATTGAGTTTTTGGTGCCAAGCATCATGAAAAGTCATGAAACGAAAATTTATCATGGTCCTAGTAGTACAGGAAATGAAGCCCAAAAAATGACTAAACCTCGCAATTTTTTCGTCCTGCATCGATTGGGAATTAGGCTTATTTCACCCTCTAGTTCATTTTCTACATTGTGCCGTTGTACGCTTTTTGTTTTTTGAGGGTGAAAACAACTCCTAATTGTAAAATGTTATAAAATAACGTTGTATACGTTAAGATGGGTGAAATTTGAATTCGATTAGTTGAATAATGATTGTTTCATGCTTTAGAATACAATTCCTAATGTTTAAACTCTTAAAAATCCACCCTTGTTAGAGCTTGATTTAAAAAAAATTATTTATCCTAAAAAAAGGATATCGTCTTTCATCGATTTGCATAGAAATTTGGGATTAGGCTCATCTCACCCTGAACTCCATATTTTATATCATGCTTATAGGTATTGATCATTTTTAGAAGTGAAAACTACCCCTTATTTTAAAAAATTATGAAATAACATTGCTAAACCTTGATATGGGTAAAATTTTGTTTGAATTCGTAAAGTAAGTGATTGTTTTATGCTTTAGAATCAGTAATCATTTTTTAGAATATATAGTTTTTTTATATCAAGCTCTAACAAGGGTGGATTTTTAAGGGTTGAAACATTAGAAATTGTATTCCAAACCATGAAACAATCATTATTCAACTTATCCAAACCAAATTTTACCCATCTTAAGATTTACAACGTTATTTTCTAATTTTTGACAATAAGGGGTAGTTTTTCCGCTCGAAAAATAAACAGTGCCCATGAGATATAAAATTTGAAGTAGATGATGAGAGGAGCCTAATTTCAAATTTTGATGCAAATCGATGCAATATGAAATCATTGTTTAAGATAAATACTTTTTTTTTTACATTGAGCTCCAACAAGGGTGAATTTTTTAGGGTTGAAATAGTAGAAATTGTATCCCAAAGCATAAAACAATCATTATTCAACAAATCCAAACCAAATTCTAACCATATTACGGTTATTTCATAACTTTTTACATTAGGGGTAGTTTTCACCCTTAAAAAACGAAAAGCGTACAACGACATGATGTGGAAAATGAACTAGAGGGTAAAATTAATTTAATTCCAAATTTTCATTCAAATTGATGCTCGACGAAAGAATTTCAAGGTTTTGTCATTTTATGAGCTTCATTTCCTATCGCTCCCAACCATGCTATTCGAATGTTTCAAAAAAATTTTATTGGTTTTTTAAACATAGCTCCTTCATTTTTAGTGATAGAAAATTTTTTCAAGAACAGTTTTGTAGAGCCTTTCAAGAGCTATAAGAGTATGTAAATTAAATTCCTTAAGATCCCTTAGTTTTTAAATGGGGTGAGTTTAAAGGGCTCGAATAAGGTGGTGTTCGCTTGTAAATAGAGATTTTAAACGGCTATATCTCGCCCAATATTCACTATACAGAAAATCTATGTACAAATAAATTTAGGTTATTAAAAAAGCTACAATGTGGTGCTTCGCCATTCTATAACCACAAAAGACTGAGGATCAATTTCAACTAGGGGAGTAGTAAGGGGGTTGTTTTCACTGCTTTTTTCATAGAAAAAAGTAGGTAACGACATTATTTTGATCATAAGTCGTTTAATATTCATGCTAGAAACTTTTGCTTTTTTTAGTTTGAAAGGTCTAATTGAATGCTTCAAAAAAGATTCAATAAGTTTTCTTCGAAAAATGCAAATTTTTCGTGTTATTTGACTTTGAATCTTTCAAATTATGCATTTGGCTGAAAAAAGTTAACCATTAACATGCCGTATCTCGGTTCGTATTGGTCGTAAAAAAATAATTGAAAAAAAATTTTGTTTGTTTTTTCAAAAGCTACAATTTTTTTGATAAAATGCATAGTTTTTGAGCTATTAGCAAAAAACTTTTTGAAAACATCGATTTTTCCGTCGAAAAACTGTTACTTTCAACCCCGAATAAATCAAAAAATATTTGTTTCACGAAGAAAACGTAATCAATATTTTTATCTTAGAATTACTTTTCCCATCGATTACTATAGCTATATATAATGTAGAAAAACATTTTCACCCTCGAAATGGGGTGACAACCACCCCCAAGGTTTTAGCATACACCGGCATGATGTAGAAAATGATCCTTGGGCTATTTCCTACCTTTTGTGACATTTTCACGTAATTTCATGCAGGACGAAAAAATTGCGGGCCAAAATGCTTCATTGTACTATAGGTCCAACTTTGCTAATCGCACCCATTTTAATAAGCAGGTTTTCAAAGTGAAAACCTGCTAAAAAGAAAACCATACCTTCAATGACCATTATAATATATTACAATTAGAAAATAGTCTCAATAAAACCAACTGCTGGGAGTCCCTATACATCAATAAATATGAAAATTCCGGAAACCTAGTTAACGACCAGATTGGAGTTAACCCTTCTCCTCTCCTGAATCTGTTCAATGTACCTACTAATGACTCTGAATGAATTGCTTATTGTTATTTAGTTTCTCTAGGATATTCAATTTACGTATGAATAGATTGTTTTTAAATACCATAGTTTAGTAAGAGATGAAGTCAATGTGATTGTGAAACGCGTTTACTCAATAGATTTTTATTCCAACCTGTGAAAAGTTAGTTTTTTTTATAACTTTATGAAGTTATGAATAGGTATGTACTTTCACCAAGTAAATGCCAATTCAATTCAATGAAATAAAAGTCATTTTTGAAATTTATGTGTCCAGTAGTAATAGTTTCTAGTTGAAAATTTCACGTATTATTCATCTGTCAGAATATGTATGTGATTGAATGATTTCGTGGATATATTTTGCTGAATTAATTAAAATCAAACAAAATTCTGAAACTACCATGTTCCAAATAATATCCGAAGGAGAGGACAATGATCCAAATATACATTTAACGTTATATTCCCAATGTTCCGACCTAGCTTCTGTGAAAGTTGGTTCAATATGGGCAAAATACATAATTTTCTTATTATTCATTACCATTGTGTTATAATACTAATTCCTGAAATTTTTGACTGGATCACATACAATATCTATATTTTAATGAAAGGCGTTATATTATGACTGTTTTGTAAAATGAAAAAATAACTTTTCTAGAAATACTAAAATGTTACTCCACAATTTCAACCAACACAAAATTAATTTTCTTCGAATTTTAAGCAATTTGTATTAGAAATCTTGCCAGCTCAACTTGGTATACCTACTGGTTGTTACAATTTTGGAAACTTGTTACCCAAATTGAACCAATTTGTAGATATATTTTGCTTTTAGTTGATTAAAATCAATACAAAAATTTAGATTTGTAGGTATTACTATGTACCAAAGGGTGTCCGAAGGATCCAGGTATATATTTCAAGTTATTTCCCAATTTTTGAGTTTCGACCGTAGTTTTTGTGAAAATTGGTTCAATATGGGCAAACAGAATTTTCGCAGTGATAAATTATTAGTATTATAGTATCTATAAAAAATATTCCTGAAATTTTTGAATGGATCACTATAAGCAGTTTCAAAATGTATTCTTAATAATTTAACCAATCCAACGAAAAAAACGATGATTGTAGTATCAAGGTATTAATAGTTTTCCTTAAGCCACGTTTATTTATACTAAATGAGGAATATGAAGATACGAGAATGAATATAGTGATGTCGTTGAAACCCTAGTTCTTCTACTTAGACTGCACAAACTTTTCAGTTATTTCCAGTTAATTATTATCAATAACGTTAATTATATTATTCGGTACTTACTATGAACATTATGTATTAATATTTACGTCTAACCCGTCAAAAGTGGGCATTAAAGTTAGATAAACGCAGAAGAATCTAGTAGAAAAAATAATTTTTTTCTTCATTCGTATTTCCATTCGTACGCACTATGATTCACGAAAAACACGTACGCAAATTTCAAATGTCAGAGTGTCTCGTTACAGTGTGACCTCTCGGTATCTTCAAAGAGTCACGAATCGTCGGCAACCGTAAGTGCTTCGTGTCATCTTCAAATGACCCCTCCGAGAAACACCGATGACAAAGGAAATACAAATCTGCATACCAACAAGCACGTCGGGATGAAAGGATTTGTTTCCCGTTCCGTGCAAGTGCTATAATTGCCTAATTTCCTGAACAAACACACTAAAATAAGTTGAAATTTGAGAATTCTTTGTTTACTACATCTCGAAAATAAACATTACAATCAGTTCCTTTGATATGAAATAAAACGTATGGAAAAGCTTTTTATAATTCTAACGATTTAAATAATTTTCAACTCTATAAATTAGCATATAATTGAGAGAGATTTTAGGTATATAGATAAGATACAACTTGAGACTTGGTAACTCTATTGACTATCGCGTAAATTGTTTTCCAGGAAATGCACATCGGGTACATATTGAGTAATTACAATGACATGTTTAAGTATAGAATAAATATCATTCTTTTCTTTATATATATCATGCTTTAAACTTTCAGAAAAACTTGTTCAAATCTGAAAACGTGATTGAAAAGCTTTGACTGCTGCAGCAAACCAATTCAAGTGAAATAATACAATCGATTGAGGTCGCATCTCATTTTTGACAAGATTGGTCCCAGGTCCGACTTTGCTAATCGCACTCATTTTGAAAAGCAGGTTTTCAAAGTGAAAACCTGCTAAAAAATAGTAATTCAATGAGCCAAATTTCAAAACATATACATAGATAGCAGGAATAATTACAATTTATTGCATAGCTGGTATAGTTTTCCAGTTTATTATCACGAAATAGAGAGAAGATTCATCCAGTTCAAAATTTCCATATCATTTGTCAAAGCAGAATAATTGTTCACGTTGAAGAAAGGAACAATGTTATGATTCATTACAATATCTTTCAATATTTTATATATATATATATATATATATATATATATATATATATATATATATATATATATATATATATATATATATATATATATATATATATACAGAGGCTCAAATGGGTAGGGCACATTGCTAGAATGGCAGATAACGACCACACAAAAAAGCTTACAATGTCCAATCCAGAAGGCAGAAGAAGCAGAGGACGACCACGCGCAAGATGGATGGATGATGTGGAAGAGGACCTGAAGATCATAAGAGTCCGTAGATGGAGGGAGGTCGCCGGGAACAGACAGGAGTGGCGTAGAATTTGGGAGCAGGCCAAGATCCACAAAGGATTGTCGAGCCAAACATGATGAGGATGATATATATATATATATATATATATATATATATATATATATATATATATATTATATATATATATATATATTATATATATATATATATATATATCATATATATATATATATATATATATATTAATATATATTATTATAAATATATATATATATATATATATATATATATATATATATATATATATATATATATATATATATATATCATCATCATCATGCTTGGCTCGACAATCCTTTGTGGATCTTGGCCTGCTCACAAATTCTACGCCACTCCTGTCTGTTCCCGGCGACCTCCCTCCATCTACGGACTCTTATGATCTTCAGGTCCTCTTCCACATCATCCATCCATCTTGCGCGTGGTCGTCCTCTGCTTCTTCTGCCTTTTGGATTGGACATTGTAAGCTTTTTTGTGTGGTCGTTATCTGTCATTCTAGCAATGTGCCCTACCCATTTGAGCCTCTGTACCTTTATGAACTTCACAATATCTGTGTCGGTGAATAGCTGGTATAATTCAAAGTTGTATCTTCGACGCCACAGACCGTTTTCGTTTACGGCTCCAAAAATCCTTCTTTCAAAGGTTCCAAGTAGTCTCTCATCGTTTTGAGACAACGTCCATATATATATATATATATATATATATATATATATATATATATATATATATATATATATATATATATATATATATATATATATATATATATATTATGAGGTATTTGGCACATGAATCATCAAATATTTTTGGGGTCATTTGCTACCTTTCCACTTTGAGACCCTAGGTCCTAAGACTCACGGTTAGGGCGATATAATTTTTGAATATTTCTACTCAATTTACCCAAAATCCCGCCTTTCAACGCTCATAAGTTTTTATTAATACCTGTAAATGCACCATTTTCTCAAATGAATATTTTGTAGTGTAGGTATGCTTGTCCAAAAACTTTATAGTTTTCATTGAAACTGACAGTATGCCAAAGACACATACGAGGATTTATATTCCACAAAATTAGTGATTTTGTCAAAATAAATCAAATTCAAAATTCAATGTTGAAAAAACAACAATTGAGAGCTTCACTCTAATTTAAAAACTTCCCTACTTGACGACCTTCCTAACGGTATGCTAAACATTGATAAAAAAAACATTTCTGCTTGAAATTAAGGAAATTCCTACAGAAAGACCATAATCGTTCGGAGTTAGTGAGTAAAATAATTTCAGTTTAATGATCGTTTATTTGAACGAGAGTTAAATTACTAATAATAATTTAATATCTTAATGTTCTATAGTAACAAATTTTGTTCGAACTGTTCTTCGTTGTTCCTAATGCATGTCCCTGACACCTCTTTCTTACTTCAAACGTTACGGTAGCTAGTTGTTCATGTTGAAGCAGAAATATTTTCTTTTTTTTTTCTGACAAAATGCGATTTTATAATCGTTTATTTGAACAAAAGATGAACTACTAACAATAATTTAAAACCTAACTGCTCTCCTGTTACAAATTTGGTCCGAAATTTTTTTTTGAGCAGAATTTTTTTTGTGTAACAATAGAACAGTTAGGTATTAAATAGCATACACGAAATGCTGTATGCTGAGAGCTAAGATGTTACAAATCAAAAATTAAATATAAGTTTAGCACGTGGTCCTCATGCAGTTAGGATGTGTATATTCCTTTGTTGCGTGATTAATTTTATATTTATTTATATATAATTCTGTAGAATGATAATTACCATGTGGCTTATTGTTTTTCAAAATTTAGAATAAGAATTAATGCCCTTCATTTTCACCGTTTCCGTCTTACTTTCGCATTAAAGTCTCCCGAAAATCTTGTCGATTAAAATTTAAAAGGGGAAGGGTGTTCTTTATCAGTTACAATAACAGGTACCTCTGTTTATAATTCTAGCCAAAACTCAATGAACTGATGTTGAAAACGGCGAGAAAGAAAAAAATTAGACGGATTTTTGATCAAGCTCCCTATGCATATGAGAAACACCACAAAAATATCGAATCCTTCAAGTACACCGAGTTTACATGAATTGCTCTAGATAAACACAGTAGACATTCAAAGTCTCGTGACCAAGTTAAATTGCTTTAGCTCGGCACACGACCTTTCGATCTTATCAGAACAATTTCCTCCTGAAAAGTGAAAAGCAAGCTGAATGGAGAGTCACCGCAACAGATCTATATAAAGATAAGTCGGCGTTGTATGAGCATCGGACGAGCTACCTACGCATTGTTTCAATGAAGTCTAGAGTAGGTATTCAGATAGAGACGATAGTATCTTGTTTTCAGTTAGGCACCTTTGTTTACTCATGCTGCTATGATACGGCTTCTATACGCTCGGAAAATATTGCGGTATGATTTATTGGCCCAGTAGCGTAGCAGATGAGGGGATATATTATCCTTCGTAATGCATTAGGTACATCAGTCAGTTATTTCAAGAAAAGGCGGAATGCGGGTTATTTTTACACAAATGAAATCCTTTTGATTCCGAAGGTTTCTAGATGATGAGAAACTTAGAATATGCAAAGTACACTACATATATATATATATATATATATATATATATATATATATATATATATATATATATATATACATATATATATATATATATATATATATATATATATATATATATATATATATATATATATATTTATATATATGTCATCTTTTACTACGTCACAATTTGAATTTACTATCGGAGGAGAGCAGTCAGTATAATAATATATATATATATATATATATATATATATATATATATATATATATATATATATATATATATATATATATATATATATATATATATGTGTGTGTGTGTGTGAATACATATAGAGGGTGTACCAATCTCACGACAAACTTCGGTATATGAGTTATTTCAAAAGATATCAAAAAAAGTAGATGTCTTTAAGGTCCATATTTTGAAATCATCTCGAACTATACAGAGTGTTGCTTTAAAATAATGTGAGCAATCCGAATTCAGTAAACTATACAGGGATTCTCATTCAAATGTTAACTTTGTAGCAGATAATCATTTACTAAATGGGCATTATGTGGAGGTGCCCCCATAATATTTATAGAAAAGGTTTCGAAGATCAGTCATGGGCAAGTTGTCTAAAAATTCATATGATTCTGTTTTTGAGGATATATTGTACATACAAATGTATTACATGTTCATGAAATAACTTTATCACAGTGTCCATAAATAATAAATAAATTTAAATAATCTTCCTATGTATGATTTAATGTCATTACGATGATTTGAAATGTGAAATACGATCGTGGCTATCCTAGATCTAATTGTTTATTGTTGATTAGATGCATAATCGTCATATAAAAATATAAAACTGGCAATATTTCGAAAACTAAAAATTTTAGCTTTAAATAACCTTTCACAAAGTTACCATAATTTTTGATGCTTAATACTACAAAATAAAAAATGAATGGGGGCTTTCTATTTGAAAAAATTGATTTTTATCAGTTTTCTCAATATCAATTAAGATCTCATTTTTTGAACAACCTGTATAATTAGTTATCCAACTTTTATACAAAATCTATCAAAGCAAGTCCTTCTCAACAAGGAATCCAACCCAAAGTAAGTAATAAGGGCTTCCTTATAGGAACAACTGATAATTATATTAGGACTTGCAATCGTCATTTTTGACATAAAAACTTAAATATGTCATAAACTTTCAGACTTAGGTATAGGACATACTGCATAAAATCAGCCTAGAACTTTAGGTAGAATTAAAAATGTAATAATATATAGGGTATCATATTTAAAATAAGCAACTTGGAGTCTATTTCCGGTATAACCGGAAATGCCCTATAAATGAAACCATTTTAGATGAATAAGCCCCAGAACGTCTAGCCAGTTTCCAAAATTTCAAATTTTTCCTACATTCAAGTTCTGAGATTTCGATCGATACAGTTCCTGGTGGTCCACACTGTATATAGAGTAGATATAGTTATTCCATAATCAACGTCTGACTTGCTTTAGTTGTGATTTATAATAACTGTACTACTGAGTAGCTACCGAATATTTCTCTTCATTATCCAGGTTTGGAATTCTAATGGGAGTTGGAGAAGAACACGAAGAGAAATAACATTAAAATATTGTTCGCCTACTTACCCTTGCAAAAAGTCATTATTATCTAGACACGGATCCTCAGAGATTAAAGTCACGATTTTGTAGGTACGTACTCTAATCTTGAGTAGATTGTTCTTTGCCCAATTAACTTTACTTTTGCCAGTTCGTGTAGATTTATGTTTCTGTTGAGGTGGTATAAATGTTCCACTATGCCGTATCTCTGTGATACTCGATTTAATGAAGTTCTCATATAATAATTTTTTTTTCGTTTTCGTTCGTATTTATTTCTAATTAACTCATTCATTAGAATATAAACTGATATTTATTCATATATATATATATATATATATATATATATATATATATATATATATATATATATATATATATATATATATATATATATATATATATATATATATATATAAATATATATATAAACAGTGTGTCGCATTTAAGACACCCCCATATTTCAGTTATTCAAAGGAATATAGATTTGAATTGTCTCAGAGTCGTAAACGGTGGTGGGACATATTTTTTAAGACACTTAACTGAATTCAGAATTTTAAACTCGGCCTACTACGAATTGACAAATAAGGCCGATTTTCAATATTTTGTTTTGCGTTAGAGATATCGAAAGAAGTTAAAACAAAAAGTTGTTCAAAAAGTATTGCGTTAAGTTAAATTTAGAGAATTAATGATCAGAGCAGCCCTGCAATTAGACGAGTAGCGAGATAGAATAGAAAAAGAATGGAAAAATGTATTCAAATAGACGGAGATCTAGTTGATTCTATCAATGATTTCGAATTATAACCAAAATATTGAAAAAATTGAAAATGTGAATTAAGTAATGAAAATTGGTAAATAGGCCTAAAACAATTTTCTGAACAACTTTTTCTCATAACTTTTTTCCATATATCTAACGCGAAACAAAATATTGAGGATCGGCCCTATTTATCGATTCGTATTAGGCCGAGTTTGAAATTCAGAATTCAGTTAAGTATCTTAAAAAATATGACCCATCACTCATTATGACTGTACGAAAATTAAAATTTGTGTTTCCTTAAATAACCAAAGTATGGGGGTGTCTTCATCTTAAATGCGACACGCTGTTTATGTATATATATATATATATATATATATATATATATATATATATATATATATATATATATATATATATATATATATATATGTATATATATATATATATATATATATATATATATATATATATATATATATATATATATATATATATATACATACATATATATATATATATATATATATATAATATATATATATATATATATATATATATATATATATATATATATATATATATATATATTTATATATAGGAGAACTCTGTATGTTGGGACGAGCAGAAATAAGGGAACGCTTATATTTATTCAAGTAGCGCCAAGCTTTTGCAAAATTTTTATTTTCTGCCTTTTTCGAGGAAACACAGAAGCAGATGTATTCTCTGTTGATAAAATGAACAATTATATATTCAGTTATACTAAAAACAGTTATAAGACCGACAATATATCAAATCGAACACTTTATCAACCTTCTTGAAACCAAATAAATTCAAAAATATATGAATGAATGAATCCTCTACCACAATTGCTAAGACGAAAAGTGAATATTAAACATTTATAGATCCACACTCTCTTTAAACTAGTATTTTTAAACAGGTAAGCATTTAGTTACTATTTTATATACCTTATATATATATATATATATATATATATATATATAAAGCTAAGAGAAAACTCGTTGGGTACGCAGCATGCAGGAAGTATACTCTTATAACACTTTTTCCAATATTTCGACAATGTTTATTGTCATCATCAGGGAATGCTACAATATTTTTACAAAATGAAACTAGGACAATTTGTGGAAAAAACAACAACAAATAACTTACAGTGTCCATGAGATTGTATGCATAGATCTTAAATTAAAATTAATATTGACGTTCATAACCAAAGTGCACATATTAAGAACAAAGTCAGTGAGTGTAACTTAAAATTGCCATCATCACCACATTTGACCAATTAAAGGCAGAAACAAAACAGTCACAATTAAAATTCAAAATATTATAAAAGTATTATTAAAAACTACATCATACCGGTATTCACATCGTCGGCATGGAAAGTGAAATGAAATTAAAAAAAATATTAACCAAAAAGTGAGGCTAAAAATGAGAACATAGAAGAGGTGGAAAACACGCCAAAGACCGAGATCTCTTACTCTTAGAGCAGCGAGCACAGAAGAGATATCACATTGCCAGTATGTCATCTCCACCAAAAGGGAAGACACTCCGAATGTAGAAATTATTAAATTAAACAACTGAAAGATACAGAAACTTATTCTGGCGAAAAACGTTATTTAAATTTTAGGAAACCATAAAGAGAGGATAATTATAAAAGGGGTCAAAACTGTCTATAATAATTGAGAACAACAAGAAATTGGAAAAGTGAGTAATAAAATTAAAACTTCCAAAAATAAAATCACTCAATAGGAAAAAGGAGTTTGAAACTCTTAAGTTGTGAGGATACTGATCCAAGTGCAATAAGAATGAATATATTTCACTTAAATGCTTAATATCAGTCTTTTTGTTCACACCAAGAGGATGACTGAGAAATTGAAAGCCATTTCCAAAAAAAGTCTCTTATATTTGTTGGACTCTTTCAGCTAAGAATTTTGGTAGCATCAAAATTGATATTATGACCTCTCTTTATGTACATGATCACTCAGTGCACATCTTTCAGGGTGTGTAATCTACAGTCACTCTTATGGGAACAAATCCTGTCTTTTCAATAACCTGTTAGTTTGACCAATATATTCACTCGAGCAATCAGAGCAAGGAATACAGTACACTACATGTGATTGATGTAATAAAGGAGTTTTATCCTTCAGTTAGTAAATAGAGAATTTATAGTCAAGACAGTTTTATTGGCGATTTTGATGTTATTAAAAGGTTTAAAAACTCTACTAAGTTTCGGAAGTGACACCCAAAATAAACGGTAGAGACGCCATAAAATTATTAGTCACTAAGTGCTCTGAACCAGCATCATCCGCAACATCCACATTTGCACTACCATCATTCATATTAATTATGTTAGGTTCCACTGTGGAGCTAAAAAGAATTTCTTGAGGAGAACATGAGGATAATGAGTTATTCCGAAATAGGTTGTTACAAAATGCCCAAGTTTTTCCTGTGGAATACACCGTCAGAGATACTGAGAACACGCTGTTTCATTTGTTTGACCAAGTTCACCTTCATGGATTCCTTG
>JARQZK010004817.1:0-13087 GCA_030704885.1 Cynegetis impunctata
CGCTCGCAGGACTTTGCTTCAAAAATTGGACAGGGTGCATAATACAGCTATTCGGTACTGCTTAGGTGCGTTTCCAACATCTCCCGTGATGAGTCTTTACGCCGAGTCAGGTTCTCTGCCGTTGAAATACAGACGTATGAATATGCTGAGTTCGTACGGTATTGGTGTTAAATCCCATGAGTATCACCCGAACAAATTATTTTTGTTTGGAGAGTATGATCAGTATTCACAACGTCCAACAATAACAAGACCTGTAAGAGCTCGATTGGGAGAGTTTCTGGAACTGAGTAGGGCAGAACTATCTACCATACGATTGAGAGGCAGGAGTGATAACCCTCCTTGGAGATTACCCAAAATTATGGTTGATTTAAGAATGGGAGGATCAGCCAAAGACTCGATACCTGCGGCTATCTATCGTCAAAAATTTCTATCGATTATAGACGAATATAGAGAACATATAGTCATTTACACAGATGGATCTAAATCAGAAAACGGCGTGGGATGACCAAAGTAGTTGAAGTCACTATAATTAACAATAAAAAAATAAAAAAAAATATATATATATATATTAGAGGCGCCGACTTATGAAAAATATTGGAGGGGCTCATACCAGGGGTCTTACCGCTGGAAGTTTTCAAAATTTTTGATGAAAAATAGTGAGTTTTAAAGTTTTTTAGCATTTCAGAGTCATATGATCAATATTAGAACCCCGAAAACTCGACTCTTGATAGCTCGATACTCCGGGAAACTCGGCAAGCCTGACACATTTTTTTGTTATAAAAAACGAAACAAAACATAAGCACGCAAAGTATTTTCGTGAAAAGCTAATTGAACTCACAGTTTTAATTGTGCTTATAGACTGTTATAGAGTAGTGAATATATAGCTCTGAAAGATGGAAATTATTTTTAAATAAATCCTAAACTTTCATTAAAAGAATAAAACATAAAATATTGCTGTAGGACAGTAATAACACTTTGATTAATGAGTGAAATAGCGAATCCTACTTTGAATGGGGGCTTAGGGTTCATTAAATAATAAAAACAATATCACAAAGTTAATGCTTTGAAAATATTCAAGTATTATAAAATAATAAATATAAAAATATTCAAGCATTTGAAAACAACACTAAATTACAGTAGGTACTCTAGTAATATAGTAGTACAGTAGGTACTAAACTAGTAATAATATTTCTTAAAATTGAACATTTTGTATTTATTTAATTCTCTATTTATAAAGATTTTTAATATGGTTCTAAACTATTAAAATGATTAAATAATAAAATACCAACAATAAATTGTGATTTTACAGAGCATAATAATTTACTCAAATTAACTAATTTTTGAGGGGGCTCTGGACACCTCAGGGCCCTATGTTGTTTGCGCTACTGTATATATATATATATATATATATATATATATATATATATAATATATATATATATATATTTTAGATATATATATATATATATATAAATATATATATATATAAATATATATATATATATATATATAATATATATATATATATGGTATCAGTGGCAAACTCGTGAGGTGTTGGTTTAAGGAAGCTACAAGAGGTGTAAAAAAAATACACCATAGGCGAAAATTTTAGGATTTCAAGGTCAACCGCCTTATAATTTAAAGAAAATCAAAGTAAAACAAGCACCCTAAAAATATTAAATAGGTAAAAACGAGATGAAGTCAATTGTTATGACGAAACGCGTGTACTCAATAGATTTTTTATTTCAAACCTGTGAAAAGTTAGTTTTTTTATTTCTTTATAAAGTTAAGTACCTATTCGAGGAATTAATCAATTGTTGCCCAGCAAGATACTTTTTGCTTACCAGAAATAAAATAGGCCCCTCCCAAAAATGGATTAAAATAAAATTCTTGTCATAAAATTCAAACAAAACTTAATAAAATAACAACAAAATAAAATCATAAAATATACATTTAGACCTAAACAAAAAAATTTAAATGAATTCTTTGGTATAGACATCTATATTTTTATAGATATAATAAAAACATCGTCTTTTTAATAATAAAATTCATCTATTTCATGAATTTCATACTTTTATGATCTCGGAGGTTAGGTTTGTGAGGTTAGAAAAAGTCAGGTCAGCTCAAGTTTTTGAAAAAAAAAGATGACCCACCGACAAAATCTGACTTCATATTCGGCTTTTTCAGGCCAAAATAAGCTATAATCCGAAATTTCAAGAAAATCGGGGCAGTCTGTTGTATTATCGATAATTATCATAATTCCTGCATAGATGCTAGTATCAAACAGAGACATTTTCCTTTACCTAGTAAAAAGTAAACACTGCCAATAAAATAATTTATTTTTTACCTGTGATCCGGTAAGCCAAGGATATCTCTCATAATTTCTGATATTAAAATCGCGATTCTGCTACGCTGCACCAAATTGTTTGATTCCGGGGTAGGCCGCAATGTTTCTATTAAAACTTTATCGTTTGAACTTAGTGAACTAACGTTATGGGATAACAAATATTCCACTAAGTCACCATTGAAATTTTTAAAATTAACTTCAGTAACCGAACTCATTTTAAAAACAATACGCCAAATTAAAACCAAACACAAACTATTTTCGTCCACGACAAGTCACAACGGTCCATGTCCAACGAATTCACTCGATTTTACTCGAAAGCCTATAGTTGTGATTGGTTGACATTGTGTGAGACTTAGGTGCAATCGGTGTTGCCATTTACATGTGTTTTCCTTTTCTATTGCAATGAAGTATTCATTCGCAGTATTCGCACCGTTGTTTGCTTTTCTGTGGCAGGCATAATGAAAGATGAAAATATCCTTTTTTAAGCCTCTGCAGCGTTGCCACAAATCTTGAAATGAATGAAATGCAGTAAATGTAAAAACCTTCTATCGTAATTAATAAATTATATTATATAATGTAGGTTGAAAGGAAGTAGGTGCATAAAATAATATGATTTTGATTAATATGAATATGCTGAATGCTGACTATTCAATATAATATATTAGTGATACACGGAATATTATTGAGGAGGAGGCTTAGCCTCCTTAGCTGCCTTCGAATAGCCGCCCCTGATAGGTATATATTATATATATTATATATATATATCTATATATATATATATATTATATATATATATATATATATATATATATATATATATATATATATATATATATATATATATATATATATATATAAATATATATATATATATATATATATATATATATATATCTATATAAAATACAATATTTTTCGGACTATTAGACGCACTTCAAATTTATAAGATAATTTTTTTAAATATACTTCAATGTAACTTCCAGATCAAAATGTTTATTCAGTTGATCTGCACTCTCGGAACTATAACTCGTTTCGTTAATGTCACCGTTCCTATTACTTTCATCTGAACTATTGTTGTCACTTTCAAACACTGCTTCATCTTCAGTACCATCTATAGCATAACTTATTCCACATATTTTGAATGACTTATTATTTTTAAAAAAATTTTACCTTCAGACCATAGGACGAATCCAAAATTTGAGTCCATTTTTCTATGTAAAAAAATGCGTCTTATAGTATGAAAAAACACCCGTGAGCAGCAGAGCTCCATCACCAAAGTCGTATTTTTCGCACGAAATGCATCGCGTAACATTTGCTATTTTAACGGATTGAATTATATCTAGAAATATCACATTTAAATAGCAAATCGAATTGAAAAGTCGAAATTATTATTTCTTTCATTTACGAAGTGCATCGTGGTTGAGGAAAAAAGTTGAACCAACGAAGGAACGTACCTCGACATCAACTGAATCCACGTTCCAAATTTAAACCCTCGGGAAGTGTATAATGTTACTGTAGCGAATGGTTGAAACTACCAAAAGGCACTTCCTCAACATTAATTCAATCTACGTACCAAGTTTGAACCCTCTAACTCAATCTGCAGAAGCTGTGGAGTGTGGTCAATTTTTAAAAATGACGAAAAAAACAAGAAATATCGCGGCCGTTGCAGAAATTTACCCAAATTTTGATAGTTTCGTTCTGCAACGAAAAAAAATTCCAGTTACCAAATTTCAGCTCATTTGAATAGATGGGAACCGCTGGAGATGCCAATATCAGGGGCGGCTAGTCAAAAGAGGCTAAGGAGGCTAAGCCTCCTCAATAATATTCCGTGTATCACTAATATATATATATTATATTGAATAGTCAGCATTCAGCATATTCATATTAATCAAAATCATATTATTTTATGCACCTACCTTCCTTTCAACCTACATTATATAATATAATTTATTAATTAAGATAGAAGGTATTTACATTTACTGCATTTCATTCATTTCAAGATTTGTGGCAACGCTGCGGAAAGCTTAGAAAGGTATATTCTCAAAGTTCATTATGCCTGCCATAGAAAAGCAAACTCACACCACTTGAAAACAAATACTCCGAATGAATACTTCATTGAAATAGATAACCAAAACACATGTACATGGCAACACCGATAAACTCCAGCCTTATACAATGTCGACCAATCACAACTATAGAATCTCCCTGACATCGAGTAAAGTCGTTGATTGAATCGTAGTATGATCGTAATTCGTATTCGTACTGTCTGAATAATGGACGCCGGAATCAACTCGCGTTACGAGTATTGTTTTAAAATGAGTGATTACTGAAATTAATTTCAAAAATTTCAATGGTGACTCAGTGGAATATTTGTTATCCCATAACTTTAGTGCCCTAAGTTATGAGGATAAAGTTTTGATAAAAACAAAAAAAACCTACCCCTGAATTAAACAATTTGGTGCAGCGTAACAGAAAACAAAACCGCGGTTTTAATACACGGAATTATGAGAGAAATCCTTGCCTAACCGGATCACAGGTAAAAAATAAATTATTTTGTTGGCAGTGTTTACTTTTTACTAGTGAAAATGTCTCTGTTTGGGGCCGCTTAGGATTTGAGGATTTAATTCTATACCTAGTTGAAAGTGAGGAATTTTTCACCGATAAAGTAACTTTAAATACAGCACGCGGATTAATATCTTACTTACAAGATAAGGAATTTATATATTTTTAAACATCTTTAAATTAATTTTTGAACAAACAGAAATAGTTTTTCAAATCTTACAGCACAAGTTTTCAGATGTAATTTACTCACGAAATCGGCTCAAGTTTCTTTTGGAAAAAATTTCAGAATTTCGTGCAGAAGTTTATTTTAAAAAACTATTTTCTGTATTTCAAACTACTGATGATACGACTCAATTTAGCCCAAAACGAAAGAAATTCAGTTACGCAGATATGGAGCTTCACTATAAGCAAATATTTTATGAAATTTTGGATACTATTAGGGGTCAAATAGAAATAAGGTTCTCTGATTTGAAAGAACTGCATTTCTTCGACTTACTCAATAAAAATTTGTTCACCGGATTTTCGGCTAATTTTCCAGATAACCTTTTGGAAAATTTATGTCAAAAATACACTTTTTTTGATAAGGTGGCCATAAAAAGTGAACTGTGTGTTGTTTATAATGACAATGAAATTTTGGGGCACAATGAAAATCATGTGAGGACTATTAAATATCTTTTTGATAATGATTTGAATCAAGAATTACCCCAAGTTTATAAACTCTTATGTCTAATTGTTTCTATCCCGGTGACATCGGCTTCCGTAGAGCGCTCGTTTTCCACTCTTAAGAGAATTAAAACTTATTTACGAAATTCAATGAGCCAGGATCGTTTGAAAAATATTAGTTTGTTGTCTATTGAAAAGGAATTGGTAAAACTTTTGGCGAAAGACAAAAAATTTTATGAGGATATTATAGATCATTTTGCTAACGTTAAAGATCGCTGAATCCCGCTAATCTTCACAAATATATAATAACTTTTTATTTGCTCTCACCAGCTGTTAAAAAATTCGTTAAGTAAGTAGGTAGGTACTGATTATGTGAAAGAAAAAATTTGATGAATAGATGAATTGATTAATTGGCTAAGAAGAATTTTTGTGAATATTGTAAATAGGAGTTGTAGGTCTCAAGGTAGACACTCGAAAGTGAAAACAAATTAATAGCTTAGGGTGCTTGTTTTACTTTGATTTTCTTTAAATTATATTGACCTAAAAATTTTCGGCTACGGTGTATTTTTAAAACCTCTTGTAGCCTCCTCAAACCAAAACCTCACGAGCCGCCACTGATATATATATATATATATATATATATATAAAATATATAAATATATATATATATATATATATATATATCTATATATATATATATAATACAAGCCGAAAAATTGAATCCAGTCTACAGCAAAAACCATATTTTTTAAATTTCTGAAATTTGGTGGGAAGTTAAGTCTAATCATGTAGATTCCCAATAAGACGGGGTTTTTTAAAATTCCGCCGTTAAGTGGCTGAAAAAGGGTAAAACGTGTTTTTTGATGTTTCTCGCAAAATAATGGACTTAGCGATCCCGTTCTTCCACTAAAATGTTAAGTAAAATGAACTCTAGAAAGTAGTTTCTCAGTTTTTTGAAATTCCATCATTTAGGGGTGCAAAAGGGGTAAGTCTGTTTTTTCTATATTGGCTATTTCCGGCAAAATAATCGACTTAGCGATTCCGTTCTTCCACTACAATGTTCCTTATAATTTTCTGCATTTTTTGATGTTCTATCATTTAGGGGTTGAAAGAGGGTGAAATGTGTTTTTCGTATATTGGCTATTTTTGGCTGAATCTCGCAAAATAATGGACTTAGTGATCCCGCTCTTTCACGAAAATATTAAGTAAAATTAACTTTAGAAAGTAGTTTCTCAGTTTTTTGAAATCCCATCATTTAGGGGTGAAAAAGGAGTGAGTCTGTTTTTTTTATTGGCTATTTCCGGCAAAATAATCGACTAAGCGATTTCATTCGGCCACTAAAATGTTCCTTATAATTATATTGAAAAACCATTTTCTCCATTTTTTAAAATTCGATCATTCAGGGGTTGAACGGGGGTGGAATAAATTTTTGGTATATTGGCTATAAAGTGTATCTATAGAATTTTTGAAGTATAAAAATAATGATAAGTATTACGTAAGATACGCAATAAAATATGAATTTTCCCAATTACGAATATGAACTATATCTTAATAAATTCATACGTATACATATATGGATACGCGGGCGAAGCCGCGACGGGTCCCGCTAGTATATATATATATATATATATATATATATATATATACATATATATATAATTATATATATATATATATATATATATAATATATATATATAATTTATTTATATATATATATATTTATATATATATATATATATTTATATATATATATATATATATATTATATATATATAATATATATATATATATATATATATAAATATATATATATATATATATACATATATATATATATATATATATATATATTCAAATCAGTGGCGGCTCGTGAGGTTTTGGTTTGAGGAGGCTACAAGAGGTGTTAAAAAATACACCATAGGCGAAAATTTTTAGGATTTCAAGGTCAACCGCCTCATAATTTAAAGAAAATCAAAGTAAAACAAGCACCCTAAGCTATTAATTTGTTCTCACTTTCGAGTGTCTACCTTGAGACCTACAACTCCTATTTACAATATTCACAAAAACTCTTCTCAGCCAATTAATCAATTCATCTATTCATCAAATTTTTTTTCTTTCACAAAATAGGTACCTACCTACCTACTTAACGAATTTGTTAACAGCTGGTGAGAGCAAATAAAAAGTTATTATATATTTTTGAAGATTGGCGGGATTCTGCGATCTTTAACGTTAGCAAAATGATCTATAATATCCTCATTAAATGTTTTGTCTTTCGCCAAAAGTTTCACCAATTCCTTTTCAATAGACAACAAACTAATATTTTTCAAACGATCCTGGCTCATTGAATTTCGTGAATAAGTTTTATTTCTCTTAAGAGTGGAAAACGAGCCCTCTACGGAAGCCGATGTCACCGGGATAGAAACAATTAGACATAAGAGTTTATAAACTTGGGGTAAATCTTGATTCAAATCATTATCAAAAAGGTATTTAATAGTCCCCACATGATTTTCATTTTGCACCAAAATTTCATTGTCATTATAAACAACACACAGTTCACTTTTTATGGCCACCTTATCAAGAAAAGTGTATTTTTGACATAAATTTTCCAAAAGGTTATCTGGAAAATTAGCCGAAAATCCGTTTAACAAATTTTTATCGAGTTAGTCGAAGAAATGCAATTCTTTCAAATCAGAGAACCTTATTTCTATTTGACCCCTAAAAGTATCCAAAATTTCATAAAATATTTGCTTATAGTGAAGCTCCATATCTGCGTAACTGAATTACTTTCGTTTAGGGCTAAATTGAGTCGTATCATCAGTAGCTTGAAATACTGAAAATAGTTTTTTAAAATAAACTTCTGCACGAAATTCTGAAATTTTTTCCAAAAGAAACTTGAGCCGATTTCGTGAGTAAATTACATCTGAAAACATGTGCTGTAAGATTTGAAAAACTATTTCTGTCTGTTGGTTCAAAAATTAATTTAAAGATGTTTAAAAAATAAATAAATTCCTTATCTTGTAACTTGTAAGTAAGATATTAATCCGCGTGCTGTATTTAAAATTACTTTATCGGTGAAAAATTCCTCACTTTCAACTAGGTATAGAATTAAATCCTCAAATCCTAAGCGGCCCCAAACAGAGACATTTTCACTAGTAAAAAGTAAACACTGCCAACAAAATAATTTATTTTTTACCTGTGATCCGGTTAGGCAAGGATGTCTCTCATAATTCCTTGTATTAAAACCGCGGTTTTGTTGTCTTTTACGCAATATAATATATTAGTGATACACGGAATATTATTGAGGAGGCTTAGCCTCCTTAGCCTCCTTTGACTAGCCGCCCCTGATTCAAATATATATATATATATACACATATATATATACCTATATAATATTAAATCTCAAGTAGTTTATAGTATATCTTGCAAATATTGTGATAAATCATATATGCATACAAATATTGAGAATCATAATTAAAACTACAGTTCCACCAAGAATTTTAAAATAGAAAAATATCAGAATGCAGGAAATTTCAAAAATGTTACATATTCGACAAATTTTAAATAAGATCATAAATGATAAACCTGATTTTTTTTCTAACAAATAACATGAATCGAAACAATTAACCCAAATACATCAAGCAGAAACAACCTAATTTTGGACATTACGTGGGTAAGGATTTCTGTGGTTTCCCTTGAATCCCTTGTCATCTAATGTTAGCAGACCTGACTGCCGATATTGGATTGTATAACAAGTAGTTACCAACTGAATCTGGCCACGCAAAAAATTCAATGAAAAAGAGTTGTGTGTTTTTGAAAGCTCATATTTTCAAAATAGTTTTGATCTTTTATAAGTTTTGAGAGAATCACGAATTTTGTGAGGAAATGTTAACTTGTTAGGTAATAAAATCTGTTTTGAAACGCGAGGTGCAAAGCAAGCAGAAACAATTCAAATATATATATATATATATATATATATATATATATATGTACCTATATATCTATATATATATATATATATATATATATATATATATATATATATATATATATATATATATATATATATATATATATATATATATATATATATATATATCAGGGGCGGCTATGAAGGCTAAGACGCAACCTCAATAATATCACTACTATATTATATTGAATAGTCAGCATTCAGCATATTCATATTAATCAAAATCATATTATTTTATGCACCTACCTTCCTTTCAACCTACATTATATAATAAATTTTTTAAATTACGATAGAAGTTATTTACATTTACTGCTTACTGCATTTCAAGATTTCATATCAACGGTGGCAATGCTGCAGAGGCTTAATAAGGTATAGACGCGTTCATTATTCCATATGCCATGCCCGAGAGAAAAAGAAACGCTACGAATGAATATACCTTATTCACTTTATTGAAATAGAAAATACCGGTAAAAGCAACACCGATTGAAGCTAGCTGCTCGGTTCAAAAAGGATACATTAATTCTCATACAATGTCGACCATTCACAACTATAGGCTTTCGGGTAAAATCGAGTGAATTCGTTGGACCGTTGTCACTAGTCGCGGACGAAAACAGTTTGTTTTGGTTTTAATTTATTTTTGCTCGCGTATTGTTTTTAAAATGAGTTCGGTTACTGAAGTTAATTTTAAAAATTTCAATGGTGACTTAGCAGAATATTTGTTATCCCATAACTTTAGTGCACTAAGTTATGACGATAAAGTTTCAATAAAAACATTGCGAACTACCCCGCAATTAAACAATTTGGTGCAGCGCAACAAACAACAGAATCGCGGTTTTAATATCAGAAATTATGAGAGACATCCTTGGCTAACCGGATGACAGGTAAAATATGAATTATTTTGTTGGCAGTGTTTACTTTTTACTAGGGAAAATGTCTCTGTTTGTTTTATTTTAATCTATTTTTAGAAGGGTCCTATTTTATTTTTGGCAATCAAAAACTCTCATCTCCCCGTTGGTTCTTGCTGGGCAATAATTGATTAATTCCTCGAATAGGTTACAAATTCGTTAAGTAGGTCGGTAGGTCATTATTCTGTGAAAGAAAAAAAAATTTGATGAATTGATGAATTGATTAATTTGCTGAGAAGAGTTTTTGTGAATATTGTAAATAGGAGTTGTAGGTCTCAAGGTAGACACTCGAAAGTGAAAACAATTTTTTTCGCAGAGAAATTAATATTTTAGGGTGCTTGTTTTACTTTGATTTTCTTTAAATTATAAGGCGGTTGACCTTGAAATCATAAAAATTGTAGCCTATGGTGTATTTTTTAACACCTCTTGTAGCCTCCTCAAACCAACACCTCAAGAGCCGCCACTGATATATATATATATATATATATATATATATATATATATATATATATATATATATATATATATATATATATATATATATATATATATATATATATATATATATATATATATATATATATATATATATATATATATATATATATATATATATATATATATATATATATATATATATATATATATATACAGGGTGTTCCAGAATAACGTCAGAAAATTTCGAGGGGTTATTCCTTAAGACTTTCAAGAAAAAAAGTTCCTATGAATGTAGGTCCGAAAATGCTTCCTGACCGAAATGCAGGGTGTTGAAGTTTGAAAAAAATGTAATTTTTTTTATATCTTCTAAACTACTAGCATTCGTAATTCTAGATGAACTTTAGAACATTATTATAACTTCTTAAGCTCTATAAACTACTGTTTGGAACTGGAATTTCTTCCAAAACTGTTAAGGAACGGAAAATAGAGGGGTACCGTCGGTTTAATTCAACTATATTTTTGAAGGAGGTCATTAGTAGTAATTAAAAATGGGATAAACAATAAATTTCGAATTTTTTGAAAGAATTTTGTCTCTTGCTCCAATTCGATATTTCTAAGTGTTTTCAAGATAATTAAGCATAATTCCTCTAAAACATTTTCCTGGAAGAAATATTCAAGGATTAAAAATGTGGTTGCCATGATTACTCGCAATGCCGAACTTATGTCAAAATTAGATTTATTATTATTTATTCTCCGTTTAGTTTTGGAAGAAATTCCAACAGTAGTTTATAGAGCTTAAGAAGTTATAATAATGTTCTGAAGTTTATCTAGATAGCATTCGTAGTTTAGAAGATATTAAAAAAGGATTTTGCGGATCAACATTCATAGGAACTTTTTTTCTTAAAATGTCTTAAAGAATATATTAATAAAGAAATCGAAATTTTCTGGCATTAGTCTGGAACACCCTGTTTATATATATATATATATATATATATATATATATATATATATATATATATATATAAATAGATATATATATATATATATATATATATATATATATATATATATATATATATATTATATATATATATATATATATATATATATATATATATATATACGAGGGCGGATTGAAAATAAAGCTACCTAGCGCTAGATGGCAGAACAAACACAAAAATTTTGATTTTTAGAAATTGCGATCTGTCAAACGTCGGCTGTTAAAATTTCACCCAAATTCATCGATTAGTTTATTTTTTGTAGTCGTTTGAACTAAACAACTTTCGTGTTTCTTGAAAAATGGAAAAAAACGAAATTCGTGCAGTGATTGAACACTATTATTTGATAGGGAAAACGGCGAAAGAGACAAAAGAAAAACTCGATAAACATTACGGTGAGTCTGCTCCGTCAGAATACATGGTAAAATATTGGATTGCTGAATTTAAACGCGGCCGAAGAAGCACTGCGTTATCCATAATGGAGGTGACATCAATATCGGTATTTTCACACAACTCGAACCCTCCGTATGGGAGATATTGACTCATGGCCCAACCATATTGATTATTTATATCAAAGAACATCAAATACTTTGAGCGTTTCGTTGGATCATAATTGTTACAATAAACGTTGTTTGCAGTAGCTCTTCTATGACTACAAACTTGACTGAGACCTCCACGTATGCCTCGTTCAACGAAGAGAAACATATCTGGATCTGTAAGAAGCTCCAATTCTTGCTTCGTATATTTTAACATCGCATCCCAAGTGAATCCAGGTAATGTGAAATAATGAGCAGGATCAAGCTTATAGGTTTCAAGACAGCTCGATCGAAATTGTTCGAATACATCTGTCAGAAGAAGAATATCAGTCTTCATGTATAGATCAGCGTATTCGCCCAAGTTATTACAATTGAATTCATTCCAAACTCGTTGTGCCCTACGATACAATCTTTGAGGGCAGGGTTTATTATCGAGATTATTATAGAAAGCCTCAATAGATGGTAAACTTGTTTCACCAAATCTCGAAAATGCATCAAGGTAATCATATGGCATAACCCCCTTCTTTGTTAGTAGTTTGAAGCGATTCTCATCTAATTCAGAAAACTGCGATCTCAGATTAGGATATTCAGTTAAGTATGTTGCTAGGTTATCTAGTGAGGAGTTCATAAATCGAAATGAATCAATGAAACGGAACTGAATTGGTGTTT